>WNWK01003246.1:22500-105000 GCA_009830355.1 Cherax destructor | reverse complement strand
GCTTTTCATTGGAGGTATCCAGCATCGTCTGCCAAGTTTCTCCAGCATCTTCCAGGTGTAGATTATGATGATCTATCTCGCCTGCTTTCTAAGGTGTACAGTTCAAGGGACTTCAAACGCTCCCAGTAGTTTAGGTGCTTGACTAAGTTTAAACGAGCTGTGAAGGTTCTCTACTTTTTCAGCTCAATAATTTCGTCTGCCTTGAAAGATGCAGTTAGTACACAACAATACTTCAGCCTAGAGAGAACGAGTAACCTGAAGAGTATCATCATTGGTCTGGCATCCCTTGTTTTGAAGTTTTTAGTTATCCAACATATCATTTTTCTTGCAGTTGAAATAAAAACGCTGTTGTGCTTCTTGAGTGTGAGATCTAACATTATCACTCCCAGGTCTCTCACACTTGACTTACTTTCTATTGAGTGATTTGAGTTTGTTTTGCACTCTGATTTTGTAATTTCCTCCATTCTTCTATGGCGTAAAAACTGAAATTTGTCTCATTGAACATCACAGTGTTGACTGTGGCCCATTGGAAGATTTGGTTTATATCAGGTTGGAGGATTGTAATGTCTTCAGTGAATGATACTTTCAAAAAGTCTCTAGTATCGTTTGCAAAGGGTGATACAGTGCTTTGATTGATGTCCCTGTCTGAGTCAGAAATGAGAATAAGGAAATGAAGTGGGGCTAGTACCTTGCTTTGGAAGGTACAACTTTTTACTGTAGCAGCCATTGATTTCACTCCGTTTACTATTACTTTTTGGGCTCTGTGAGAAGTTAAAAGTCCATCTACCCACTTTCCCAGTTATTCCTCTTGCACTCATTTTGTGTGTAATTACCCCATGGTCGCAATTATCAAAGGCTCTTGCAAAGTCAGTGTATACCACACATGTATTTTGTCTGTCTTCAAGAACATCTAAGGCCACGTCGTAATGGTCCTGCAAAGGCAACTGCAGGACCTTTAAGCCCTGTTCTGAACCCATGTTGACTTGGGTTGTGCAACTGCTGGGATACCATATGATTGGCAATCTTGCTTCTTAAAATTCTTTCAAAGATCTTCTTAATGTGCGATGTTAGGGCTATTAGTCCTCAGTTTTAAGCCAGTGCTTTACTAACACCTTTGTTGTGCAAGAAATCAATATTTTTTTACTGGGCTATGGATAGATTGCTAGTGTTAAAGAAATGCAAATAAAGAATTAATTTGTTGGAGCCCCCGAATATTAGCCAAAAGAAACAATTATGTATATAAGCAGAACCATCATGGGTTCAGGTGATTATAGGGATGTTTACATTACTGCTTGACACGTAAACTTCGGCAAATCAAGCTTGGTTGTTATCGCCTTATATTGGTCGGAGGAGTATGCGGGGAGAGATATTGAAAGCAGGGAAGACAATTTCATATTTAGCTTTTATAAGGATCGCATAATATATACATATAAGATTATCCATCAGGGATAAACATGTGTTATTACCATTGACAGCCTCACACTCTCCTCTATTATTTGAACGACACACGGGTCTTCTTCACAGGTAATATAATGAATGGAAAATCAAGAGAAAATTAGAGATTGTTAATGTCCGTAGCCATAGCCGCCTCCATAGCCACCCCCGGTACCCTTAGCCTTAGCTAAAGCCTTGGCTGCTGCTGCCTGAGCTTGATTTGCTGCTCCCTGTGCAGACTGCAAGTCGCTGATAACAACAACTTGCTGTTGATGGAGGGAGGCGGCCGCCTGCTGGGCTTGCCAAGCCATGGCCTCCTGTGCAGCTCTCACTGCTCGGGAAGCCTGCAGAGCATTGAATGCCTGGGCAGTGACAGCTCGGGCCTCCTGACGGGCAGCAGCCAAGTCATTAGCTACAGCAACGGCCAAGTTGTAGGTATTTTCTGCAGCCTGCTCAGCAGCAAAGGCTTGCCCGGAGAGAGAGGACTCGGCAAAGGCTGCTGCTTGCGCACCCTGTGCAGCTTGTGTGATTTGTGCGGCTTGGGACTGCTTCTGGGCAGCTGCGGCTTGAGCAGTTTGTGCCGCGGCTACTGACACTGCAGCAGCCTGATTAGCTGCGGCACGTGCAGCTGAACTAGAGGCTCCTTGAAGACCTGCGGCAGCAGCAGAAGCCTGAGCAGCAGCCTGGTTGGCGATGTCAGCAGAAGAGGGTCCGTGGCCACCTCCTCCACCAGAACCAACAATCAAGTATCCACCGCCGCCACCATAACCGCCACCGGCTCCATACCCGGCAGTGAAGGCTGTATTAAATCCTCGCTTGTCCTGCAAGAACATAAGGTCAAAATGACATACAAATTATGCATATTATTGTTATATGTTAACAAAAAAATGCTAAATCCATACACATCATTCACGGCTGAATCAATGATAAACTTTTTAGATACCGTATGCTTATGACATAAATTTGGAGTTGTTACACTGAGGAACACAGGCAAATATATAAACTAGCAATTATGAAACATTATGAAACGGATATTAGTCTTTGTGTATCACAGTTTTTTCTTTTTTGTATTTTGAGAGTAAATATAATATACCAGACCTTTCATATGCTCGCTTTCAGAATTCATAGATCGGTTGTACATTTTTATCTACTCTTTGAAATCACAGCGAAGTATAAATCTGACGGTTTCGACCATGGTAAGCCATAACACTTAGTCACTAGCGACATAAACAAGTCATTCTAAGTACATTCAATGTAGCCAATATTCCGTTTGGTTTCAAGGATAACCTGATAACTTATCTCACGCGAGTAACAAAAATATATAAAGATTCCATGATGCTGAAACAATGGAAACACAATACAAAGGTAAATGGAGTCCTGAAATTCTTGTTGATTGCTTCTGGGTGTTGCAACAAGACCAGCCAGCTAAGGTCTACAGATGATAGTGCATGGCTAAATATTTTTAAAATGTTTGTGTGGTTTATTGATATTATATCATTCTTCGCAAATGTTAATTGGTTGGCTAACTGGATTTAAAGCCTGTGGACTAAACAATAGTCTTAATATTAAGGCTCCATATAATTTGTTCACACCAGTTAAGAATACTTGAATCCCTAAAATAGAGATTAACGAAAGCTCTCACCGTATACATATTGAGACAAATACACCTTTTGGTGTATAAATCCTTGTGCACATGTTGATTGTTTGACTAATTGGGTTTAAAGCGCTATTAACTACACGAAGGTCATTAAGGTTGCGTATATTTTTAAAACTTAAATTTGTTGCACAGTATTATTGGAAAATCGAATTATATAAGTTGGAATACAAGCTAAGCAATTTGATAATGTGATGTTTAAATTATTGTCAAATAGATGTTCTTACACAAACATATATATATATATATATATATATATATATATATATATATATATATATATATATATATATATATATATATATATATATATATATATATATATATATATAAAATGAGCAGATGTATAAGTAGATGGGTCTGTGTAAAAAGGAGGTGAATCAGAGAGTAAATACGAGAATGAATGTAGGAGGTTGTAAGAATGAAAGAATGTAAAAAGACTGTCGGAAGAAGTAAAAAGGGGAATGTATCACAACATAGTAGTGGCAACTCTTTTAGTAGTATGAGTGTGAGGTATGGTCTTTAAATGTTGCATCATGGAGGCTGGAGGCAGTTTAGATACATAAGTTACTATAATATTTCATTACTCTGATCCTTTTAATTAGTTCAAGTGTAACTTATTTTATCGGATAACAGACAATATTTTTTTATAAACTCGTTTTCAATTATCCAATATTTGTTTAATTTTATCTATGAAAAAAAGAAATAAAACATATTTCAAACCATTACTCAGATATGTAAACTGAAGTTTTCAAATGATCTTGGTATAAAGAATATTTCAATGTTTAAATTAATACTATAGTTCCAAGTACTGTAGGTGCAAGACTTATGCTTACTATCCACAAATAATACATGACCTAGATAAGATAAGATTTTCTTCGGATTTTTAACCCCGGAGGGTTATCCACCCAGGATAACCCAAGAAAGTCAGTGCGTCATCGAGGACTGTCTGTCTTATTTCCATTGGGTCCTCACTCTTGTCCCCCAGGATGCGACCTACACCAGGAAACTAACACCCAGGTACCTATTTGCTGCTAGGTGAACAAGACAACAGGTGTAAGGAAACAAGTCGAAATGTTTCCACCCGCCGGGAATCGAACCCGGACCCTCCGTGTGTGAAACGAGAGCTTTAGCCACCAGGCCACCGGGGCACCTATTATAAGTCAACCCATGTCAAGAACATTTTGACCTTGGTTTTCTTTTTTAAGTTTGTAATATAAGTATACATATATTTCACTTTCATAATTTTTAAGCTAGCATGTTTGACTTCTTACCTTTTCTGTTGGCATTTTATAATACTTATGTTGACCATATGTGCTGGGTATTAACTAATAAACCCGAGCTTTCCCTGTATTGCCTGTTAGTTTATCTCATGCTTAACATCTTCATAAACAAATATTTGAGAGAAAGGGAATTTAAGTTAGACTAGGTAAAGTCTTCAGGAAACAGGACAAGTATTTCCTGACGCGGGTCTTAGTCAGATGATGACCCGCAGTTGCAGCTTTTGGTCATCTGACCAAGGCCTTCCGCTGGCTTACCCCTCCACCCCTTAAAAATTATGGTCATAGTTATAACCATTTAGTAATAATAAATGGAACTGACCCGGCAGCCTCATATTTGCATTACCACGGTTATTTCCCTGGTTCGGTTCTCAGCAAATCATATACTAATTATAGAATTAACGGCTGTTTATAGCAATATAGTTATTAAAGAGTCAATAGCTACTAATTTTTAAAGCGTTACAAAGGCGCGACAAAATGTGAGACTCATTGTTTAGTACGTTGATCATTTATATTTTCGGAAGCAACATTAATCTAGAATTTTCCAAATATAATCTCAAGAAAATGTAAGGAAATACGTTATTCAGTTATAAAGAACAAATTGCTTAAATCCCAATTAACTAGACTTGCAGTACTCACGCGGACTCCTTCATCGCCGACCACAAGACCTGTATGGAAAAATAAAAAGTAAATATTTATTACAAAAATATGTAACTACATTTGAGCACAAATATAATTCACTTTTATCACAGATTTATCTAGATAATCTCAGATATGTAGGTGCTGTTTTTTTTTACAGAAATCATTGGGTGACAGACCCACACATAGAAGAGCAACGAGAGTGTTGAGTGTCATGGTAGTAAGAGCTGGCTGGCCGGGTGTGCGGTGACTGCAGTCAGCGAGGTGGGTTTATATAGTGGCCGTTCCCACTGTGGCATGACGCTGCTTAAGACACAGTTGTGTGCCAGCCTAACACTATCTATTGTACTACACTCCGCACCTCACAATACTAGCAGAATGTTCTCCTGCTTATGCACATTTAGCACGCTTGTGGGAATGCTACCTGACCACCGGGTTCGATTTCATATGACTCCTCGTACATAGTGGATTTTATCCTGCATTTTACTTTTAATTTTAGGATAATTTACCTTACAGGTTCCTGCGAACTTCAGTGCATAATGGGGAACCAAACGGTTAAAGGTTTTATTTTTATTTGAGAGGTAAAGAAAATAGCTAATTGATTACAATTAATAAACAATATAACTAAATGATAAAGTTGTAAACTTTTATATATAGACTACGAAAAAAAAAACAAGTGCATATTTCAGTTACACTTTACTTTCTGTAATGGGGAGTAAGTCATATAGTGTTTCAGTGGTAATCCCATATATATGAAGGAAGTTTTTTGAAGAACCTTGGATCCTCAATGATAATCGAGTAAGCAATTATTGCACCTTTATTTTTCAGTGATATCTGCTATGCCTTCAGCTTCAGTAAGGAGTAACCTTAGAGTATAGACTTCTAATCAGTTGTTCCTGATCTCCAGGAGTATAATTTCAAGAATTTTAGGCATTCCAAATTATTTAGGTGTTTGAATGACACGAGCAGTGAAAGTTATTCAACCATTTTCCAGATCTGCTATCTCGGCTGCCTTACAATGGGACTGTTTCTGTACAGGCTGTACTGTCTAGAGAGTACACGTACCTTAAAGATTATCATCATCGTCTTGGTATTTCTTGTTTGGAAAGTTCTTGTTATCCAGATTATTTGTTTTCCATCTTACGTGGTTATTCATAGATCTCTTACGTTTCGCTTCTGCTTTATTGAGTGGTTTGACTGTATTTTGTAATCTGTTTCAGTTTTTATTTCTTCAATATTTATATCCTGGGGTACATGAAATTTGTCGTTGTTGAAAATCATATTGTATTCCCTAGCCCATGGAAGATTTGATTTACATTGACTTGGGAGTCTGCTGTGTCCCTGATTGATACCAGTCCAATACTAGTTATAATAAAGTTACCTACCTACCTGGAGGGTCTTCCGATGGTCAATTCCCCCCACGTTCCTGGTCACAGACCGGGCCGCGGGGGCGTTGACCCCCGGAACCCTCTCCAGGTATATACTATTTACTGAAATAGCTGAAGATCCATCTGTCCACTTTTCAGCACATTATATTTACACATTATTTTTTGCTGTCCTGTATTCACATTTGTCGAGGGCTTTTACAGTCTGTAGATATCACAATGGCATTTTGATTTATTATTATTACTTTTATTATACCCACAAAAACAAGACCAGTAAGGAGAATGCAGCACTGCATACTTATATTCCAAACCCAATGAGTTCCAAAACATTTCCTCATGATCTAACAATTGTGAAGAGCACAATTATCCTGCTCTGAACCTAATGTTGCCCTGGTTTGTGTAAATATTGTGATTCCATATGTCTGGCATTCTTTCTTGTCAGTATTATTTCAGATTTTGATATGTGATGTTCGTACTATAAGTCTATAGTTTTTTAATTTGATTTACTGACACCTTTGTGAATTGCAACTATATCAATGAGATGATGCCTATTTCTAGATGCTGTCTCCTTAAGAATTTGAAGGCCTGTGATAATGTTAAAAAAAAATAGTGAAAATTGGGTTCTAAATAAGTTCCTGTAGCAAAGTGCATGGTATGCTATCAGTGGCTCCTAAATGTTAAATATTATTTGGGTTATGGCAGAAACTTTGGCTGAATTCGATGTCCTCAGACTTTTATTTATTTCATTATTGTCACTGTGTGTGTGTGTCGGGTCATTCTCATTTTGTGTGTTGTTGTGTGTGTGTTAGTTGTTTTTTTTACTACTATTGGGTTGATTGGCAGTCTTTATTGGTCGCTACTAGGTCCTCTCTCTCTCTGCTCCAGAGCTTTATCATACCTCGTCTTAAAACTATATATGGTTCTTGACTCCACTTCGTCACTTGCCAGACTATTCCACTTCCTGACAACTCTATGACTGAAGAAATACTTCCTAACATCTCTTTGACTCATCTGAGTCTTCAACTTCCAATTGTGACCCCTTGTTTCTGTGTCCCATCTCTGGAACATCCTGTCTCTGTCCACCTTGTTAATTCCTTGCAGTATTTTGTATGTCGTTATCATGTCTCCCCTAACCTCCTGTCCTCCAGTGTCGTCAGGCCGATTTCCCTTAGCCTTTTTCGTAGGGCATTCCCCTTAGCTCTTGAACTAGTCTTGTTGCAAACCTTTGCACTTTCTCTAATTTCTTGACGTGCTTGACCAGGTGTGGGTTCCAAACTGGTGCTGCATATTCCAGTATGGGCCTGACGTACACTGGAACGCTATTCTCAGGTTTGCCAGGCGCCCATATGCTGCAGCAATTATCTGGTTGATGTGCGCCTCAGGAAATGTGTTCCGCATTATACTCACCCCAAGATCCTTTTCCTTGAGTGAGGTTTGGAGTCCTTTTCCACCTAGCCTATACTCTGTCTAGGTCTTTGCCCTTCCGCGATCTTCATGACTTTGCATTTGGCGGGGTTAAATTCAAGGAGCCAGTTGCTGGACCAGGCTTGCAGCCTGTCCAGGTCTCTTTGTAGTCCTGCCTGATCCTCATCCGATTTAATTCTCATTAACTTCATTTAAAAATTATACTGCATCTGTCTCCTTTTTCGAACAGGTATATGCAGCCTTCATGATCCACCCTTCCCAACACCGCCTGCTGCTGTGCAGCAGGCGGGGAGCCAAAGCCGGGTCGCCATCTGGAAAAAGACCCGGGCCGGCAAATGTACCGGCGAATGTTAAAAGAAGATTTTGATCCTCGTTTAGTCGATAGGCTTTAAGCTTCATTAACCATTAACTAACAGAATATCACTGAATATATTCTGATAAATATACATCTCTGAGTGTATTTGTACTGAGAATACCAGTGCATGCACACGTGGAGTGGTATATATCTTAGTATTTTTTACTCAGAGCTTATTTTAAAGCAAATAGGGCCATTTTTCGGATTAACGTATTGATTGATGGTGAGCAATTGACCTGGTTAAACGACTAGTAGATATAAGCACCTAGAGGTATTTATTTCTTAGTATGTATACAATGAATTTACTTTAATCCCTAAAATAGTGTTCTTGACAGGTGGTGAACTGGTTACGTGCAACCTTAATGGCCCTCGAATAGTCAATAGGCTTTAAACCCCATTAACCAACCAACTATGGTTCTATTTGTACATGTTCTGACTATTATCTCGTGATGTGTGTACACTGAGTACGGCAGTGCGTGTACACGTGGAGGGGTATATGTTTTAGAGGTTAGTTTAGCCTAATAAGCCTATATTTGGAATTAAAGTATTTTTGATTGGTGAAGCATTGACATGTAGCCTTAATGACCTTCGTGGTTCGAAAGGCTTTAAGCAAGAGCCCCATACTGTAAGCAGTGTTTGCCTTTGAGTTTGCAAGGGTTTTGTTAATATACTGCTTGTTTTAAGACATGGAATGATTGATGTATGGCTTGAATTTATGTTGGAAAATTTTCGTTGGAATAAGTATTTATGGCTCTGATGGGACAGTCTCTGGGTTTGACTTCTACTCATCATGGCTTCCTCTTTTGGATTTACACAAAACTAGGTACACCTGCAAGCATACTGCTGTCCTATGTGACAACAATTGAATTCTGGAAACAAAAAGACTATTTTTCCAGTCATATTTGATCACCTAGGATAGGTTGCATATATGAAGTAATGAAATCTGTCAGACTGAGCTGGGAAACTTCAGAAGGATAAGAGGATATCGTCAAGCAGTTCACTCTTGAATTCGGTAGTTATGAGAGCTTAAAGGTTTCCTGCCAACTGCACCGCATGACTCTTACTGGGCGGGAGTGTGGGGAGGACTGTGCTTGGGTGTGTACTTATAGGTAACAGTAAGATTGACTTCCCACTTCCTCCTCCTCCTAGTAAAACAAATAAGTATAGTTACACAAATTTATAATGTAAATTTTTGCTGTACGATATTACGAAAAAAAAAAATTGTAAGCTTCGATTGCTTGGTTAGTTTAGGTGCAAAAGATAACATTAGTTAACTAACTTTCCTGGGAATGGGGTGAAGTTTCAGGTGATCTACAGAATATGAGCTCAAAATTTTATTTGGTTCAAATGGTAATGATATTCTTCATTCGTCAAAATTTCAGTATCGTATAATCCCAACGTGTTTAACAGTTTGTCATAAATAAAATATAATAAAGTAAGAGTTCATTGTGAAATTTCACAACTAAATATTAGCAAATTTAGATCCACATACAAGGCTGCTCATTGCAGTCACCTCCGTTGCACCTCCTCCCGTTAATTTTTCCAACCTCTCCTCAAACAAAATTTGTTTTTAACCACATTTCTAAAAAATCTATTTTTTTCAGAGTAACATTTCCAAAATTATTTCCAATTTTGTGTTTTTATCCTGTATGGCTCAGACTACTGCTGGTTTTGTGTTCACAGTAGCTTGGTCTAACATTAAACTAGTTCATACACCCACTTTTTGCCTAGAATAGATTCACCCATCATACCTGTGACCTATAGGTGAGTCATCTCATGACATCACTTTTGTGAACTTATAAGCAGAGGACAAAAAGTACTACTATTATTATATTTTAAATCTTTTCAAAGTGTTTTGAACATCAAAATTTGCATAAACCAGGAGAGATTTTGAAAGCAGTGCCCATTTTACTTTATGCTTGATTGAACTACTTGTCAGTGACTTACAAACAACATTTATTTTAAGAGGATGAGGAAAACCTTTAATATGTTTTAAAATTACATATGAGTATTGGCCTGTCTTTTATATATATATATATATATATATATATATATATATATATATATATATATATATATATATATATATATATAGTGTAAATATTATGCAGATACGTAATTCGGAATGTGGAAATTAGGAGAAGGTGTGGAGTTACTAAAAGTATTTGTCAGAGGGCTGAAGAGGGGTTGTTGAGGTGGTTTGGTCATTTAGAGAGAATGGATCAAAGTAGAATGACTTGGAGAGCGTATAAATCTGTAGGGGAAGGAAGGCGGGGTAGGGGTCGTCCTAGAAAAGGTTGGAGGGAAGGGGTAAAGGAGGTTTTGTGGGCGAGGGGCTTGGACTTCCAGAGGGCATGTGTGAGCGTGTTAGATAGGAGTGAATGGAGACGAATGGTTTTGGGACATGACGATCTGTTGGAGTGTGAGCAGGGTAACATTGTGTGAAGGGATTCAGGGAAACCAGTTAATTGATTTAGTTGGACTTGAGTCCTGGAAATGGGAAGTACAATGCCTGCACTTTAAAGGAGGGTCTGAGATAGTGACAGCTGGGAGGGACTTTTCTCAGCTGTCGTATCTGAGCTCCTCTGCAAAGACAGTGATTATGTATGAGTGTGGTGAAAGTGTTGAATGATGATGAAAGTTTTTTCTTTTTTGGGATTTTCTTCTTTGGGTCAACCGCCTCGAGTGTGAGACGGTCGACTTGTTGATAAAAAAAAAAATATATATATATATATATAAATTATATATATATATATATATATAAATATATATATATATATATATATATATATATATATATATATATATATATATATATATATATATTAAGCAACAATAGTAAGACTGTTGGACATATTTCTTCTAAAAAGCTTACTCATTAAGGTGGCTGGCTTGATTAATATCGAAGAGATCTTGACCCAAGGAATCGGAGCCATTTTCCCCTCCCTCGGATCAAATGTGTTACCTCCCATTTACCAGGAACTATATGATGCCATTGGGTTTAGCGCGTCCATATGAATATAATTACAGAAAAATAATAATAGTAATAGTGTTAAATTGAGAAAGATCAGTGACAAACATATAAGCAAGGATTATTTTTTATTTTTTTGTGATTGTAGGTTTGAGATTTAACTAATTTGCATACCTAATGGTATCCCTCGCTCACAGTATACCAGTAGGAGCGCCCAGGGGTGGTATGGTAGGCTTCATCTCCTCCCTCCAACCCTCCCAATAATCTTTATCAGCCTTCCATCGCCACGAAAAATAAAAAAAATAATAAGAATCGTTAGACAGCTTTGGTGTTAATATTGATCTGCAAATGTAGTTTCAAGTCAAGTCCCATAGTCCTCTTTCAACCAGTATGATACCCCTAAGCCTCTCATATATAGAAATTATGGATCCGGCCCTGGTATATCATTGAGAGATGTGTATCTCGGTGTATATATGCACCGAAAATTTACTTTAATTCCTATTCCAGAGATTAATATTTTGAAAGCTAGTGTGCAAGTGGCCTAGATTTAATGGCCACTGTGGTGTGGGTAGGCATTTCACCAAACAACATAACTATCTCAGTGAGGCTTTTCCTTCAGACTCAAGAATTTTGTGTCATGTCTCACTTTTCTTGTGTGTCATATATACGTATTGTTAAATTACATATTAATAAAAAATCACCGACAGACATAGCATTCAATTTATTTATTTGGGAAGTCGACGTTCAGTACGTTGTGTTTCTTTGCAAATAAACTTATGTTACAGGTTTTACGAATGAACATTATATTTAAACAAATAATGATTTTTCAATAATATAACTGCATATTATTTGTTTAAAAATAATAATTAAAAAATGCAAATATTTGAACATGACATGAGAAGTCAAAGGTTGATAAAACACGAGCCCAGAGACCGGTGTTGGAAGTGTTTCGTGAGTCCGAGTTGATTTTGTGTAGTTCTGGACAGAATTCTGGAAAAATCTGAGCTGTAGTGGTTTCACAATAAACACCAATGTGACGAAAAAAATATGCAGATTGTATTTAGTGATGTTACTTCAAAGCAAAAGCTCAAAATATGTTTGCAGAAAATTTGTCAAGCTAGAAAATGCCGCCAAAAATACGTATATCATTTAGAGTAGATTCATACACACATCGTCTGCGTTTGTCCACGATGGAAGTAACGGTAAGTGTATAATTAAGCTTCGCCTGTTTTCTCATTATTTCAAAGAGAGGTGTCGTGATGCTGGTGAAAGACTTCATCCATACAAGACTGAAGGAACATTGCAGCAGGCCAGTTGGCTCATGCTTGGCAGGTCTAACTCGCACACCCTCATGTACCCGTAAACCTGTATTAAAATTTATCCAAAGTTATTGCGCCATTGACGCTACCTGGAAGTTTCTTCCACTCATCTACAATTCTATTGCCAAATCAGTACTTTCCAATATCCTTCCTAAATCTAAATTCCTCACACTTGATCCATTACTGTAAGGCCTGTCTTGGGTAAATATTTTCAACACGCTATGTATATCCCCTTTATTATAAAAAATGGTTATAATCATAACCATAATTTTTAAACGGATGGACCGGTAAGCCAGCTGAAGGCCTCGGTCAGATGACCAAAAGCTCCAGCTGCGGACTATCATATCTTAAGACCAAAGTTAGGAAACACTTGTCCTATTTTCCTACAAATCTTACGTAAGCTAACCTTGATTTATTAATTTTTTCCATTTGTAAACTAGTCAGATTTCTTGTCTTTTATTTTACTTATCCACAACTCAATTGCCAAACAAGGTTTTTCCTATTTCTAAATCTAATTTTTTCCAACTTGAATTCCCTTGCAAAGAAGGCTTGTTAAAGTTCCTGGGAGGCAATTGGTAGGTCATTTACAGTATATTGATAAGAACTAATATTGGCTGAAGAACGCTACCCCGTGTAGCACCCAGGGTTGATAATTTTGGTAAATGAGGTAGTGTCAATGATAGTTATATGCTGACGCCTGACCGTAAGGTAGGACTTCATGGCAGTAGGAGCATGACCTCTGATTCCATGGTGTTCTAGTTTCAGCAGCAAGATGTTGCAGTCTAGTGTCAAAAGTTTTTGTTAGATTAATAAAGAATCGATTGAATATTCATTATTTTCTAGATCTGAATAGACAGTTTAGCATCATTGGTGCTTTTTCCTGGTCTGAAGCCAAACTGGCAAGGGTTAAAAATATTTTGTATAACGTTAAGTGCGTATACTCGTTTATATACAGCTGTTGGAGTGTGAGCAGGGTAATATTTTGTGAAGGGATTCAGGGAAACCGGTTAGCCGGACTTGAGTCCTAGAGGTGGTAAGTATAATTCCTGCACTTTAAAGGATGGGTTTGGGATATTGGCTGTTTGGAGTGACATCTGAACTGTCGTATCTGGGCGCCTCTGCAAAGACAGTAATTATGTACGAGTGAGGTGAAAGTGTTGAATGATGATGAAAGTATTTTCTTTTTTGGGATTTTCTTTCTTTTTGGGTCACCCTGCCTCGGTGGGAGACGGCTGACTTGCTGAAATTATATATATATATATATATATATATATATATATATATATATATATATATATATATATATAATAACAAACTGACCGTATCCCACCGATGTAGGGTGACCTAAAAAGAAAAAAAAGTTCTCTTTAAATTTAGTAATACTATATACAGAAGGGGTTACTAGCCTCTTGATCCCTCATGGCTTATGGAGGAAGAATTCTGTATATATATATATATATATATATATATATATATATATATATATATATATATATATATATATATATATATATATATATATATATATATATATATATATATATTGCACACTAAGATGCACACCTTAGTATAAACACTATTATGGGGCAGTTATGCGATGTTGATATGTTGATTATTCAAAAATAATTTTGGATTGTAAATGATAGCATGCAGAGAAATTAAGCATTGACCCAACGTTTTATTAGGAAATTCATATATTAACGTAATGTTATGAGAATGCTTCACAGTATAAAGTTACTCCAGTTCCCCCAGACGACCGCTTACCACTGGCCTCCGTTCCGTGAGCCTATTGACTGGGGAGAATCAAGTGGTGTCCCCTATGTGTTCTTGTATCCTTAGTGGCCGTAGCCATAGCCGCCTCCATAGCCACCCCCGGTACCCTTAGCCTTAGCTAAAGCCTTGGCTGCTGCTGCCTGAGCTTGATTTGCTGCTCCCTGTGCAGACTGCAAGTCGCTGATAACAACAACTTGCTGTTGATGGAGGGAGGCGGCCGCCTGCTGGGCTTGCCAAGCCATGGCCTCCTGTGCAGCTCTCACTGCTCGGGAAGCCTGCAGAGCATTGAATGCCTGGGCAGTGACAGCTCGGGCCTCTGACGGGCAGCAGCCAAGTCATTAGCTACAGCAACGGCCAAGTTGTAGGTATTTTCTGCAGCCTGCTCAGCAGCAAAGGCTTGCCCGGAGAGAGAGGACTCGGCAAAGGCTGCTGCTTGCGCACCCTGTGCAGCTTGTGTGATTTGTGCGGCTTGGGACTGCTTCTGGGCAGCTGCGGCTTGAGCAGTTTGTGCCGCGGCTACTGACACTGCAGCAGCCTGATTAGCTGCGGCACGTGCAGCTGAACTAGAGGCTCCTTGAAGACCTGCGGCAGCAGCAGAAGCCTGAGCAGCAGCCTGGTTGGCGATGTCAGCAGAAGTGGGTCCGTGGCCACCTCCTCCACCAGAACCAACAATCAAGTATCCACCGCCGCCACCATAACCGCCACCGGCTCCATACCCGGCAGTGAAGGCTGTATTAAATCCTCGCTTGTCCTGGTGAGAGCATGAACATATTAGAAGGGCCTGTGACATGATGAATTATATGATAAACAGGTATATCACATGCTAGTGCTGTTAATACAATTCCATTTATTGGACTTACTCTCGGGCTCTCTTCAGATTCCTTCTCTGCCTTTTCAGGGATGCAGACAGCCAAGCCTGTCAGAAAAAGACTAAATAATTCACAAAAATCCACACAAACATGAAAAATGATAAATCATAAATTTCCAGATAAATTTCTAATTTAAGATGCGTTATGTTCTGTATGTGAATATATCAAACAACTCAAGTCATTTTGTTTTTTTTACAGTTTCATTGAATTTTAGTGGATTATTTTGAGTGTAGTTTTAAATCTTAGACGAACTGAGATAAGTTTTATACTCGTAAACTTACTTTTGGAAATTCTGGCAGCTTTAATGTTAATTATATTATCACAAAAAATAGATGATTAATTAATTTGCTTCGCATCTCATTTACTTGACATTGTATGTTAAATTCACATTCTGCAAAGATCGAATTTATACATTGTTCCCAAGGCTAAAGTAATACATATATGCAGATTTGGTGCAAGACTGCATGTGTTTGCAGTTGAAACAGAAAGTCTGTTTCCAGCTGCATAATGAAACCTAGATTTGTTTATGATATATTTCTTTATAATTTTGTTTCAGAGAAATTAATGTGAATATAAACTTCACACTAAGTTATTGTGATTCACACCTGCGTTTTAATAACTAAAAATATTTACATTACATGATATTCATAGACTTGGGTTAATCTAAACAACAAATTAATGAAATACAAATATTATTATGCTTTTGTGAATACCAAAGACTAGGACGAAATTAAACACTTAAAGTCATACCAAGAGCGAGGCAGAGGACGAGAAGAGAGTGTCTGGCGTGCATCTTGCCTTCAGAGTATACCAAAAGATTGTGATGCCTAGCGCGGTGACTTTTCGGTTTATATATCCATGGCTGCAATGACGTCAGCACACTCCATCCAATGCGTAGTGTGAATGGCACCATGCTAGCTTCCGAGTATTATGTGAATCACTTCTCCAAATGGGTGAAGTAGTATGCCCTAATGTCAGGGTAATGCTAGTTACGGAAGAATGATAATTGACAACTGAGATGCCACTTGCACATTAATAGTGCTTCGTTAGTGTTAGTTTATTTAGACTAAATAGTTTTCTAGGTTTGAAGCCCATCGACTGTACATGGTCATTAAGGCTACAGTTTACCTGTGCACGAATATTCAAGAATACGTATACTTGAATTCCTTAAACAGTGTATACTCTTAAGATACACATCCTTTCATTATATATAGTTTGATTAGTTTCAGGCTTATCGATTGCTAGGATCATAAAGGCTTTAATCAACATATTAGACAACTAGAAACTTGATTTTAAGGACAGGGCAACTATAATTTACATTAGGTTATTTTTTATCGGTGTTCTGTGTATGTGAAATTGCTGTCTCATTTTTTATAGGTTATTTTTTATCGGTGTTCTGTGTATGTGAAATTGCTGTCTCATTTTTTATTATGTGTGCTAGACTTGCTTGGTTTCCCTTAGTTGCAGTCGTTAGGGGTCGAGTCTTAACCTTTGATCCCTGCCTCTCAAGTTACACATGAATGATAACACTAGATTCACAAGCCCCTTGTATTTTATCATACCTTTTCTTTAACGGAGTTAACGGGGCATGTCCTGACAGCCCTTGCGACTCATCTGCGTCTTTCCTTTTATTTCCTTTTGTATCCGGTCCTTCGCCTTTCAAACAGTTTATATCTCTTCATACTGTCGAGTCTTCATAGTATCGTGTATGTCGAGATCATAACTTTCCAGGCTCTCCTGTGATAAATTTACTTCTCCAAGAAGGTTGATTAAAACATAAGGTACGTATTTAGTTAGTTAAGAAAGTTAGAAATGTTGAATTTTTATCTTGTAGTAGTTTAAAAAACCATACAATCCTGACTGAATAATTTACTTACCCTGCTACCAAGTCTACGAATATCATGTAATGTAAATAATATTTTTTAGTTATTAAAACGCAGGCGTGAATCACAATAACTTAGTGTGAAGTTTCTATTCACATTAATTTCTCAGAAACAAAATTTTAAAGATATATATAAACAAATCTAGGTTTCATTATGCAGCTGTAAACAGTTTCTGTTTTAACTGCAGACATATGCAGTCTTGCACCAAATCTGCATATATTAGTTTAACCTTGGGAACAATGTATAAATTCGATCTTTGCAGAATGTGAATTTAACATACAAAGTAAAGTTAGAGATGCGAAGCAATTAATTAATCATCTATTTTTTTGTGATAATATAATTCACATTAAAGCTGCCAGAATTTCCAAAAGTAAGTTTACGAGTATAAAACTTATCTCAGTTCGTCTAATTAAAACTACACTCAAAATAATCCACTAAAATTCATTGAAACTGTAAAAAACAAAATGACTTGAGTTGTTTGATATATTCGTAAACAGAGCCATAACTCATTTTAAATTTGGAGATTTATCTGGAAATTTATGATTTATCCTTTTTCATGTTTGTGTGGATTTTTGTGAATCATTTAGTTAGCTAAGAAAGTTAGAAATGTTGAATTTTTATCCTGTAGTAGTTAAAAAAACCCATACAATCCTGACTGAATAATTTAATTACCCTGCTACCGAAAGATAATATTATGCAGTAAACTATTGTTTCCTAGTAGTTTCTCGCAAGCTAAGGAAGATCATTGTACTGTACGTACAAGGCGGCAACAAGATGGCACTTCCTCCCCTGACATCAGTTTCTTTAAAGTTTATAGTAACTGAATTAACGGTAAATAAACATAAGAAGCAATTAATAACGTATACTATAGGCGACTGGTCATGTAATTGACATTAATAGTGAAAGTTTTTTTTCTTCACTATTTTACCATTGCCTTAAGCCACAAAAGTATAATTTAAATATTTTGTTGTTCAGTATCTGTAAATCGTTATTTTGGTGCATTATAAGCTTGATATGTTTGATACTCTCAGTTGATTGGCCTAGACATGCATCATGAGCTATGAAGAGAGAGAGAGGCGACAGGACTTCACATAGTATATGTAGTAAAGTATCGATACAATGGCAGCCATGACTCGCCTTGTGTCAAGAAAACAGAAAACCTGACTGAACTCATTGGAAAAATTAGGACTCTGAAACACGTGATTTGTTTGGCTCAATAGCCATTGCTTTGAGGTGGTTTGTGAAGAGTATTGACTAAGACCTGTATTATGTAAAACAGGCTGAGGCAATTCTAATAGTTTGAGGAAACGTTCGCATTTGAAAAAAAATCACCAATTATATTTTGATATATAAATTTGACAGCAAACGGCGGCGTTTAAAAAATTTAGAGCAGTTTTGTAATATGAAGAGAAAATTTGTCAAAATAATTAATAGAAACTCTAAATATCAGGATATGTCACTATAACATGTATTCATCAGCAAGTGAAGGAAATGTATAGAAACTGATGATAAGCATCATTTGGGATATGTAGTGGGCCATGTTGAAATAAATGCTTTACTATAAGGATGAAATATTTAAGCATAGTGAAAGAAAGCTGCAATTGGTGGTTACTGTTAAGAGCTGTTGCAGAATGCTGCTCATATTTTCAATGATTTTATTGCCGTTTTCGTCCCATAATTAACAGTAATGTCTTATGGTTATGTATAATTATTTATGGTACGATAACTTGTTTCAAAAGAATCATACAAAAGTATTTTTATTTTGAACATTTAAGAATAATGTGACCAATAATTCAACTTCAGAGCTTTTACACAATGTTCAGACAGTTATCTCCAGACAAAAGAATGAAAGTCACAGTTCTCTGCCGGGAACACCTCACAACACATCTTGGAGAGGAACCTTAAGATGATGTTTTGGTCTCTCCTGGACCACTCGCGATTTTATAATGATTCAGGACGAACCAAAGCGTCGTCCGAAGTTTCCTCTACAAATTATGAGTTAGTTGAATATACTCAAGATTCTTTGCTCTTCTTGATGTGACTCCATCTTTACTATGGCATCGATGTAAAATCTTTCTTTTGAATCACGGTTAATAACACTTGAGAGTAAGGTTAGATCGAAGGCTAGATCATAATTTGTTTTAGACTTAGTAGTCAGTACCTTAGAGTTAGACGAAGGGTTCCCGGTTTTATATGACCTATTATAAGATGCTGTTAAGTAATCGTGTAATAGAAAATAAATTATAATTTTTCAGAAAAGATTGGAAATACACGTACGAAGAGGTTTGTAAAATGATTGCATAATGTAGACAGGAAAATATTTCCATTAGATAAGTGCAACTCTTAATGGAATCACTTCGCTTAAAAAGATCGGTAATCCAACAGTAACAGTGGGAATGCTTGAATTGTCTCATTTAGGGTTTTGTGGGCAACACAGTGATGGCTTTGTCTTGTTCAAAATACCCTGTATCAGCGCAATACTCCATTGTTTCACACTCCTTTCGCACTATACTGAGAGGTGTATATTTAATTTATATTTTAGGGACTAGTGTACAGGTTAATTGTAGACATAATGGTCCACATGTAGCCATTGTTCTTTATGTTCTTTAAATATAATAAACTAATTTTTTCACAACCACACACTTTCATGTAAAATAATTTTTTAACATGCAAATGGTCATAGATACTGTTTTAGCATTTTCGATATGATACTGGTTTGCCAGTTTCGTATGATTAAAGTTTAGTACCACATGAAATAGGGTAGCCGAATACTGCTGTATATTATAATTAACACAATTTGGCCCCTAAAATTACTGTAAAAAGACTGCAGTTTTATGGTATAATAACAACCATGATGTATTACAACGTTTCTTTTGGCAAAATATTCGATTCTTGCTATTTAAAACAAAAACAGAGTACACATCGAAATCCGTGTGTCACATAATGTTTCGGGGGGCGAGGCGGAGACAGAGAACTGCACCTATTGGCTGTCATGGGTGAAGTGTATCATTGGATTTAACTACTTCTTTTTAACAAAAATCACATCAGAAAAAATGTTTAGTTGCTTTTGTCTTTATACTGGATACAAGGTATAACATGCGATAAATATATAAATTGTATCTTTCTTAAGCAAAAGTTGAATATCGTTTTTGGGGCTATAATTTTACAGGCCATAAATTAACCAACATTTCATGAGATTTAAAACTAAAAAAATGCAAGATATCACTATTCTTTAGTGGAATTCTGAGCTAATACTCAGAAGAAATCTTGAAACACTCACAGTGGAGACATTTGCATCAACAACGCCGCCTGTTCCAATGGCTTCCTTTGGCAGACTCTACTAATTTACCTGCGTAATTCTGAACGAACCTGTATTTCTTAAGATTAGAACATATTGGTTTTCCCAAAAATTTTCATTTACAAACGCTCTCGAAAACTTGACAATTATCTTGATTCATCATCATATTACCATCACTGTTTATTTAGTTATGGGGTACCGCTTCCTGTATGATGTAAAGGGTGGTGAGCATATGTTGTATTTGACGGGTTAGGAGGTTGGTGTTTATATACTACTAGGAAATATGCGATCATAAGTGTAGCTCCGGTGCAGCTCCCTGATTAAGTAGCAGCTGCTACTTAATCAGGGGTTCCAGTTCCACTTTGATTCGCCGGCGTAGTCCCTGTCCGAGTCTTGTCCATGAGGTGACTCGACGTAATCAGGAGTACATAGTACAGGTAGTATTAATATTGGTAGAATTACCGACAATATGTTAAGTAAAAGGACACAAATGCAACTAATGTGACATTTTATTGTGGCAACGTTTCGCTCTCCAGGAGCTTTATCAAGCCGTTAACGGCTTGTTAAAGCTCCTGGAGAGCGAAACGTTGCTACAGTAAAATGTCACATTAGTTGCATTTGTGTCCTTTTATTTAACATAGTACAGGTAGGCCAGCAGTTCTTCGTTCTTGCTTTAGGTGCTTCGACGACAAGGTTATTAGCACGTCCAACAGTTGCTTAATTACTGAACAGAAAAACACATCAGAAGACATTTTTCCTTTAAATAAAACGCCATTACCACAATCCCACCCTGACTAATGTCTCCAAGTCATATAAAACATTACATCGATTATTTTTTATTGTTAAATTCTAAGTATTAATATATTATTAGTGTATTACCTAAATGTAGAAGTAGAAGTTATTTTATATATAATGCACTTCATTGTGCAAAATAAGTAGACGGAGTTTATTTTTAAGATTGGAAAAAAAGGCATTTTTGTGTAAGTGTATTATGTGTTGGATTATAGTCTGTCACCTGAATTGTTTTCCCTTTCATCGTGACGGGCCATTTTCTTCAGTGTTTTGTTCTTACACAAAAGATGCACTTTTATCTTCTCTCAGAGGCACACTCATATAGCTGTAAGCAGCTTCTTATGGCAGCGGAAGTGTAACGTGAAAAATACTTGTCTTCTGCATACATTGTTTCCACCTGCTTCTCATTATAGATGTGATAGAAGATTTATATCTCTAGGGTAAGGAAACTTCTTATGATGGTTACAGTTTGTATGTATATGACGCTGTAGCATCTCATCACATTATAATCTTATAGCATTCATAAACTTACGAGGGAAAGTTTCTGTCAACCTTTCACAAACAAAACCACTATAAATTCCAGGGAGTTGTGCATTTTTTTAGCATTAACGGATTATATTTTCGTAAAATTTACAACGTACATTGCTTTGGTTAATTTTACGAGGGCATCAGTTATAATTATATTTAATATAATAATAATATTACATTTAAGGGAAGCGCTAAACCTGAAGAGGTCATACGGCGCCTGGGGAATGGGAGGCAATCAGGTTCGACTTAAGGAGAGGAAAAGTCCAATTCCTTGGATCAAGAGCCCCTCACCAGCAACCTCCAGTTGATTAAGGCACAGTAGCAGCAGTTAGAATCATCATTGAGATAGCGTTTCGCCTGAGCAGCAAGCGATATTGCTGGTTTTTTTCTTAAATACAGCTTGTTGGTAAACCCATAACCATTCCAGAAGGGAAAATATATCGGGGAATCAAAGAGCAAGTTACAACGTGGCTTTTCAAGCGGAGTCAGCATCTCGATGGATGATGCTCTGAGCCTTTGAGATTTGCTAAAATGAACGTCATGCTAAAATATTGGAATGTGACGTGGTCAAGGCATTCATATTTACGTCCCGCATTAAAACAGTATGTGCTACATTATCTCGACCGTTCAGACAAATTGTTATTAAATTTATAGGAAAGCACTGAACCCACAGGCGTCATTCAGGGCCTGGGGAATAGGAGGCAATCAGGTATTTGAGGAAGGGGAGAATAGCTCAGATCCTTTGATTAGGACCCCTTCACCAGCATCAAAGAAAGTCTCCCCTCCCCATGAAGGTCCATGTAAGTAGTGCTGTGGATGTGTGACATTGTGCAAGCGGCGGGAAAGAGTCTTAGCTGGGTAGTTCGCAAACAATACCTCAGTGGTGGCGCCCGTCAGGGTATGTAGGGAGCTACCACTTTAGGTGAATCAAACGTCTTTCAAACACTAGCCATTGGATTCATTAGTGAATCCTAATTAGATACTTAGAACCATCTTGTTGATTCGTACATAAACCTGAGTTAAGCATTAACAGGAACGCAATAACAGTTATGCATAATAGTTCGATTCAGGATAACACAGGTAATCACAGTTGCAACTTTTGCTGTGAAAACACTACTCGTTCACTCAATCATGTCGTTATTTTAGATGTAATTAGTATGTTATTAGCAGTCGCAGAGCATAAAATCAAAATACTGCAATAAAAAAATATTGTTTCTCGACCTTATCTCACAACCACAGGCAAAAGATACAATTACGCAAAATTTTCGGTTCCTTAATTATCAGGTTATTAAAATTGATTTTGTTGATGTTTTATGCTGTAGTTAGTCTCTTATGAAGCTGCTTTATGCTAGTTATATTAACATGAAGCTTATAAACCTTTTTCATTCGAAATTTAGTAATTATGAGTCATTATACATTCTTTTTAATGTAACAACAATTTACTAGTACAAGCAGTCATATTTTCTGCCCTATTCGCACATATTGTTTTGCCACTTTTCTACAGCTTCAAGAGTCACAGAAATTTCATCTTTTGCCTTGATACAGCCATAAAATTTGTCCTCATCGGGAGTTCATATGAGTTAAAAGTGTCACAAAGTTGTTGATTTAAAATTCCTATATTATCTCTAAAAATATTTATATATAAGTTATTGTTGTGTAAAGTATTCATAAAGATAAAACTAAAGTATTTAATAAGTATAAGATATGTTTTCATAGAGAGATATTACCAATTCGTGTTTGTAATAAAGTACCGGTAATATTTGTGTAATCTTATGAGGCATATTGATGTTCTTCATATCGAATGTAGTATACACAACGATCTGTATACTATTAGGTTCATACACTCAACAACTTTAATTCCAATCTTTAATGCTCGTGTCTAGGGCTATAGGCCTTGAATGATTCGTGCAGACGACAAGCCTGAAACTGATTTAATTTTGTTGTATTTGTCAAGAGTCAATTTCAATTTATATTTTAAAACGCCTTCGGATCCCCATTTACAGAAAACAATGTACGCTAGCTGGATAAAAGGAATACCGGCAACCTGTTTGAATCAAGTGGGGCGGGCTTGAGGTATATATAGTGGTGGTTCCGACCACTTTAGTATCACTTCCCCTTCCCCGGCAAGGAGACGCACATACTCAGTCATGCTGTCTTGCAAGTTCTTCCTCGTGGCTCTCTGTCTTGGTATGAGCTCAGTCTATATTTGCAAGTTTACATGCATTTTAACCAAATTTCATTTTCTGATGGCTAATTTCAAAACGCTCTATCAGTGTATGAAAACTATATCATTATGAAGAAATACTATTTTAAAGGGTTTTCTAAAATGTGTTTTTCATAAGTAATATCTAAATTTATAAAAAAATACTTTTTTTTTATTTATTTTTTATTTTACTGTTTCCTAATTTAGAAAAAATGCTAAATTCTAACTTATAAACTGTCATTAAAAATCAGGGATAATTCGTTATTCGTATTTTCTCTAGATATATTTAATTCATATTATTTAATTAATATTCGTATCTTTGTGAGTTCAGTTGAATGATAGGTTCTCGCTAAACAAGTTTTAGTGGTGCTTTCATGAAAAGTAATTATAAATGTCGTTTTTTACGCCTCTATACAGTTTAGTCGCAGTCTTAAAATACTACTACTGTTAATAATAATAACCAGCGGATTTTGTTAAGTGTGTCCAGGACATCACATATTCTGTACTTTTCTTACATAAGCAGTAAAATGGTAATGGAGTCATTTTATATCTAACAAGATTCTACTTTTTTTTAGGTTTTAAAGCCTGTTGCCTGCATGGATCATTAAGACTAATTCGCCTGTACATTAACATAAAAGCATACATGAAGAATACTTGAACCCTTAAATAAGGATTAATGTAAACTCGGTGTTTATACACTGAACGTTACACACCTCTCGTTATATACTTCCTGAGTTTTACGTATCAATGTATATACACTTGAGATATACATTCCTCTTAGTATATATACCTAGACAAATATCTTACAAGTTGGTGTTGGTTATTACAGGTGTGGCTGCTGCCGAGGGAACCTCTAGGGTGAGTGAGCGTCTTGTATTGAAAAGTTAAGATGTATATTATGTGCTGGTGTTCACTTATACGACTTGTCACTTATTCTCATAATATTGTCAAAATGAGAGATTTAGGTGCTTTCACACTTGATTTTCGACTCTGTAATTTGCGATGAAAATATAGTAGTCATAAAAGTTCAAAATAAATTACTAATAAACATGTCTTATATAGCTAAATATGGTGCTTATGCTCACTGTGCTTGATTTTGTAATATTTTTAGTAGCTCATGAATAAAGTGTTAAAATTGTTGTGCATCACTATTTTATGTCTCTAAGGCAAGAATTTAAAAATATCGATTGCGACACAGTTACGATTAAACTAAATTAAAGGTATTATTAGTAGAATATATGGATGATAAGTATTTTAACAGGAAAAACGTGGCTTCGCTGGAGGTTACGGAGGCGGCTACGGCGGTGGCGGCGGCGGCGGCGGCGGCGGCGGAGCTTATGGTAACGGTGGCAGCTACTTGGTGGTGGGTGGTTATGGTCATGGTGGACATGGTCCCACGGCCGCTGACATCGCTAACCAGGCTGCCTCTCAAGCTACCGCGGCTTTCGCTAGTCTAGGAGGGGCAGCTCACTCTGCAGCTGCAGGAGCAGCAGCAGGTGCTGCAGCTGCTGCTGCCGCTGCCTCACAGACAGCTCAGGCTGCCGCAGCCAACAGACACGCACAAGCTGCACAGATCACACAAGCAGCGCAGGGAGCTCAGGCGGCAGCTTTCCAAGAGGCCTCACTTGCTGGCAAGGCTCACAAGGCTGAACAAGCAGCTAAGGTGGCCCACTCCATGGCACAAGCTCTGGTCAGTAACTTGGGTCAAGTCTCTGGAGAGACCAACGCCCTGGCAGGTCAGGCTACCAACAGTCTGGCTGCTCAGGAAAGTGTCCTTAACTCACAGAACTCCATGGCGTGGCAAGCCCAACAGGCTGCCAATTCTCTGCGCACACAGCAGAATGTTGTCATCAACGACTTGCACTCCGCTGCGGGCGCCGCCTCTCAGGCTCAGATCGCAGCATCCAAGGCTCTCGCTAAGGCAAAAGGGGCTAACAATGGAGGGTTTGGGGGCTTACGGAGCAGGACATGGGTTTGGATATGGAGGGGGATACCACTGAAGATAAAGAAGAAATATCGTCCTCCAAAGTATGCGAGAAACTGTCAGAATCAGATGCAGTGGATCGTGTTAGTAGGAGCAGCATCTTGAAGAATGTCAGTAGTAGGGCTTGCAGGATCTTCACGTACCAGATAATCTTGTACGCAGCTGCAATATTTCAGTTATTGTACATACCCTCCTAATACAAGATTGGAGGCTTTATTAATAAACAAGATATATGAAGAGTAATTTTTGTTTGAAAATCTTATTACCATTTAAATATAACTCGTATCACACTAGTTGAAACATTTCTATACATTCTGTTAGAAACACTGTGTGCAAACACATCACCTGGAGGTATGTACTGAAGATCCGTGCCAATGTTTTATGAATGATATTGGCGTTAAAATTATATATATATATATATATATATATATATATAATATATATATATATATATATATATATATATATATATATATATATATATTAAAAGCAAAATTGTAAAGCAACAAGTCTTCCGTACTAAACTGACCTACGGTGATTTAATATTGCTCAAACCAGAAAAATCTTGCTTCTTTGCTACACTGGAAAATACTCAAATAATAAAAAGTGGTTCTGTATCTTTTTTATGGTGTTTTCATACTGCCTTGTTTTTTTTATAATATATAGAGACAAAATTCAAGCTAAATAATAGGATGACTGTGTTTGACATAAATTTTTTTGTTAATTGTAGAAAAACTGCTTGTTGTATAATGTCTTCAAGTCACAAATACTTAATTTTTTTTTTCAATATTTAATTGCTAGCGTGTTCACTGGAGGGTCCCCTTCTATGGAGGCGCCTTGTTGCTGGTGAGGAGTCTTGATTCCATGAGTTTTAGGTACACTTCCTGGAATGATATATGATTACTTTTCATTTCTCTGGCGTGGTATGAGATCTACGAATCTAGCGCTTTCTGATGAATATAATACAGGTAATACAGGAGGATTGCCGAATGTTTGAAGGTGAACAGATCTGTACAGTAATCGAAGGTGTGTGAAGGAGCGCATGCCGACGGTGTTATGAACTATCGATTTGTTTCAGGAACATACGGGAAACAAACAAACAAATTTTATTTCATTGCATTTGTACATAGATATTTGTAGTTACAATCATAAACTGAAGTGCAAGGAGAGCCACTGACATGCCATGGCATTAGGGGCAGCTTAATCTAATGACTTATAGACTATGTACATAATATTAGAGAAATTGATTGAGTTTATTCTAGTTATATATTTGTTCAAATTACAATATGATGATATTACATTGCAAAAATTGAGATTATCTTAAGGAAAATAACATTGAGCATTTTTGAAAGTAATTTATAGTATGAGTATTTAGTTTAGGGTGAGTAGGAGGTAACATAATAGTAACATATTAGATTGTAGGCTATAAAACCAGAACTAAGAAGAGTTTGATCAATGTTGAGACCCGCGACGCTAGCAACAGTAGATAGTTTATTTTTAGGTATCCCTGTAGGAGTACCTTAAAGTGGTTCTCTGAGTTCCCTCCAAGGTTTTCGTTAATAACTTGAACGCCTCATCCAATCTACTTCAAATTTTTAATGCTGGTGAATTATAACTAGGGAAAAGTTCAAGGAACTATTGGTATGTGCATGTGCCCTCTTGTCAATTTTATATAGACAATTTACTACTTTGATCGGCTTCAAGCTTTGAACACAGGTGTATTCTACTTTGAAAAAATTTAATAATTATTGGATTATGTAGGTGTCAATTTGCCAACTTTATTTCTAAAAGGTATAATATATAGCATCACTTTTCTGAACGGATTCCTTCTTTTAATTGGCTAATAATAGGTTGAGTAGTTGCAAATTTGTTAACCTTTAATAAACTTTGAATTGTTGGATTCTGTAATAATCGGAGAATGCATCTTCTGGTCTGCTTCAAATTTTTAGCACTTGTGTTTTTTTCTCAAAGGAAGCTCTGCCAATATTAAAGGATTTGCTTTCTGTACAATAACTAGAGAATGCATTTTTTTCAGCTTCAAATCATAAACACTCATGTATCTTACTTAGAGAAAGGTTTGGTTGATGTTGGGCTGTTTAGGTGCCAATTTGCTATTTTTTTTTAAGAAATGGGATTCTTTTAATATTGGTTTTCTTGCGATAATTTGTGTATGCCACATCCAATCACTTTTAAGTCTTTAACAGTGAGCGGCTTCAGTGCTGTTGTATTTTGGAATATTGATCTTGGTGTGATAACTAGAGAATGTATTTTGGTTGACTTTAATCAAAGTTGGTGTTTCTTAGTGGAAGGTTTGAATTGATTTTGGGTTGTGTGTCAATTTGCATTGTGTTTTGAAGAAATTGTGATATTACTTTCTAATGCATTAACTTCAGAGTGACATTTTTGACTTGCTTGAAATCTCAACGCAGATATTTAACTGCTTTAGAAATTTATGCTGAGATAGAGGGACTGGGTTATGGGATATGGGAATACCTGATCGCGTAACGACTGAAATATATGGGAATACTAAGGAATAGCACTGTTAAGGAATACCAAGCAATATGAAAACTGGAATAATTAAGTGGTTACGGCGTTGCAGTCTGGTAAGAAACAAGTTCTAGCACACCGAGTCTAGATAGAGCAGAAATATAATATCTAAACGTTTCGAATGTCTATAAAATATGAGTACATATTAGTAAAATTGCCTTCTAGGAATACAGAAGGTGATGGTTTCATTGTGAGTGTGGGCATATGCACGCATGCACGCACCCACGGAAGCTTACAGACTCCATACATAGTTTTAAGAGTATGTATGATAGGGCCCACGACGCCAAGAGGGGAAGTTGTGAATCTGGAGAGTGGCAAGTAAAGAGGCAGGGCCAAGAAATGATAAGCATGTTCACGCGCGAACGGAAATGATAAGCATGTTTACACACAAATGCACAAAAATATTCTTTTTCCCTGAATGTGATCATAACATACAAGGAGGCATTTTCACTGTGAATGTGTCAACACATAAACGTAGACTGTTTCACTGTTAATGTGTCCACACAGACGGAGGCTTTCACTGTGAATGTATCCCATACACAGTCGGATACTGTTTCACTGTGAATGTGTTCACACAGGCGGAGACTGTTTCACTCTTAAATGTGTCCACACATAGATGCAGGCTATTTCACTGTGATTGTGTCCACACATTCATAGACGTAAGCTATTGCGCAGTGAATGTGTACATACACTCATAGATTGAGGGTGTTTCTCTGTAAATATGTCCACACACTTAGAGGCGGATTCACTACGTAACCACACATACGTAGACAGACTGATTCACTGTGAATGTGTTCCTAGTCGCGATCTCTTGAGTCTAGTTATTCTTAATTCTCATGATCGAGTGTCCGCATGAATGTTCAGTGTATTACGTTCATTGCATTTATTACTTTTTCTACTACTGCTGTTGCTGCTCTGACTATTATCCACTTCTGATACTCAGAGTTCAGTTAATTTTGTCTCTGCCCCTCCAGGTTTTCAGTCCTGAAATAATGTTATGTAATCCACCAAAAATATATATGGAATAAAATTCACTAAGTTACAACTACTAGTATCATTGTTACTCCAACAATGATACTAGTAGTGGTGTTTGTACCATGCCACTGAGTCGGTTGAATGGAGGGCTATTTCTGTTATTTAATCAAAATTCATATAAGAGTGCACCAAAGCTGAAATGCATGACCCGAAGGGCTCATGTAAATACAATTCAGATATTCTTGAGTTCTTTCCCAGGCATCATACGGGATAATGACCATATTGTGATTTTACTTATTGTATAGTGTAAATGATTTAGGTTATGTTGACAATTCCTCTTAATATTTACTTTATTGCACTATCTGAGTATCATCATAAAACCACTTTTTATTGTTAAAAGGGTCAGAGTGGCTCAGAGGTGGTCATTATAAAAACGTGGGACTCATTAGCATAATAAAGTGGAAACTAATCATAATTGCACAGTATTTTCTATGCGTATTTCTTGTGGACATAAGATGTAACCAATGGTCTCAGCTGAAATTGTTGACCCAGAATGTTTTATGCATAGGCCAGTTTTCTTAATTGAATTGTTTACCCCATTTTAAATGTTATCTCGAAATTTTGAAGATAATTATTTCAAATATCGCAAGTTCTTGCCTTAGAGCTGTGCTTATTAAACAAACCTTTGCCTTCCTCAGATGTTATGTTATACGGTGATAATATGAACGTACTTCTGACAGTTTGGCATATGCACAGATGATTATCAAACTAAATACAAAGTATTTGGTCAGTCTTATTGTGTATCTAGTGTATATTGCTTTCTAAACCCACGTTTGTTTTGCTGGTATACTTTTCATTGTAGTTTTTCACTGTAGGTAGAAAGTGGGAACATATATACCTGTATTGTTAAAACTTATGGTTTCGAAGACCTGTCACACACTTTAATTTGGCTAAGCTTCAGTGTTTCCTGTTAAATACATATCTAAACCACGGCTTCATGCCTCGAAGATCCAAATATTTTTTTTTTTTTTTTTTTATATTTTATTTCACATAAAGAGTCCAAGTCGTGCTATATTCCACATCTGTTAAAGTGTTCATATAATATATCTAAACTATTGTTTTCCTGGTTTGCTAATCATATCTCATATAAAAAAATCAGTATCACACAATAAAGAGGATCTTGTTGCAAACCATCGTTTCTTTCAAGATTAGTAATGATGATATTCGCTACTCATTCTCGGTGATCGACTTTTTATCTTTGAGCTGCAGATGGAGAGCGGTGACAGTGCATATTGACACCTTAGGATTGCTGACTATTACGCTAATCTCCGCGAAACTGTGGAAATACACGCAGGAGATTTTTGCCATTAAAAATTATATAACTGACAAAAATAGCTTGACGCAATGGATCAAGATGGGAATTGTTCCAGCCCGGTATTTTACTATTCATAGGCATCTAGCTAAGAATGGTGAGTAATTAGTAGTTAGATCACAGTTGTCGTTACTTTGCGCTTGACGGTAAATCGGTAACCCAAATATAAAATCAATGCCTTTCCTTTCCTGTGGGAGTGAGCTCAACAATACCTTGTAAGGAGGCTCGTCCAGAAACACTGGTAGTGCAACAATACCCGCTGAAACAAGAGGCATTTTTTTTAGTGGTGGTTCAATAAACCGGCTGAGTTGGTGGGGGACTGGGGCAGGTATATAATGTGGGTGGAAGAGACGAAGGAGCCACAACTAGTCGTTCCTACTACCCGCTACCACCTTTCCATCATGATGCTCAAGGCTCTTCTGTGTGCATGCCTCGTGCTTGGTGAGTTCTCTAATGGCTCTGCTCTCTTCCCTTAGGGGTTGCCTTGATGCTTGTGAAGTTCTTTTGATCCAAGGAATTATAATTACCATCCCTTTCCTCAGATCGTTCTTGATTTACCCACACCTCTCCCATTCCCCAAACACTTTGACCCTAACGAGTTTAGTGTTTCTCTCATGAGAATTTATTGATCTCTCATTTCCTGTTGGTTTATAACTTTTCTCTCTTCATTTATTAGTTTGAAATTTTTGAGTTACTTGGTTTAAATCCTATCTATCTGATACTTTAATCGCAAAGTATATACACTGAGATACACCCCTCTCAGTGTATACACGTTGTAAAAACTTGACTATTTGGATATAAATTTCCATTGATATTTGTGCAGTATTGTAATGTAACAACCGAATACTGCTTCTTAGATTAATTGAATTTAAGTTCAATTTAGGATAATAAGAAGGAAATTAAAAACCAGTCCTTTTTTTTCAGGGGTATTGAGCGAGGAAAAGAAGGCTACTTCAGACAGGGTGAGTATTACTGCCTTGACAGGGAAGGAAGTGTGATGCAGGCTACCAGAAGACTAAGTCTGTAAGTTATATTACAAATAATAGGGAGTGTTGACACAATCAGTGGAGTTAGCCGGCAGTGCTACCGACGAGTCTGTGGTTGGAGGGTGACAGGAATTTCGTTGCTCATGACTGGCGTCGGAGCCCTGAATTCAACAGTGACTACGAACGTATGTGTGAATTATGGCTATGCTTTCAAAGCTAATGGTACGTTAGGGTAACAAGGTTAAGCAGAATTATGTCCTCCAAACCGTGACAGGTTGCCGTCCAGGTAACAGATGGGGTCGGTTTTCAAACCTGTTCTTTTTATTTTACCAAAGAATCACCGAATTTATTAGTAAACAATTACACACGCATAATTGTTTTTCAGAAACTAGCTTACATCACCACATTTATCAACAATATCCACCAGTTAATTTCTCAAGAAATATGATGGTTTTAATAAACCTGTTTGGTTTATGATACTCTGGTTTATGATTTATCTTCTCACAATATATATGCAAGCCATTTCGAAAATATTTATGGAGATATGATGCAACTTGCCCTATAGGCTAATTAGTAGACTAAAATAATGATTAAAATTTTATTTCCTTATACATGAACAATTATAGATCTAAAATAGTAAAGAAATTTCTTAGTATTAATAGTAATAATAATAATAGTTGTAGTATTAATACGGGGGGATCATTACCTAAGTTTTTGCATCAAAGGAAGATAACTTTCTCATACACAAATACTCACTTTAATATCTACTAATAGTCTTAGAAGGTAAGTGATAGGCACATACAAATCTTAAGAAAAAGTGCTGCAGATTAGGCTTCTAGAGTGCAGGATATGAATCTTTCAAAATTTTCGTGATTTAATCATAAATCTCGTCCCACAGGATCATGTACGGATGACAAATGATATCACTTTTCCTTTATTAATTATAGCATTAAGGAATTTCTAATCAAGAGATTTCTAACCCTAGAGATCTGTCTTAAGATGATGTTATCCTTGCCGATTGTTCACAGGATAATAATGGTGCTCCTTGACCCCCGTCCCCAGGATAAGCGCGGGTTTGCTGGAGGCCATGGCGGAGGTTACGGCGGCGGCAACGGTGGTGGTCACGGAGGTGGTGGCAGCTACCTAGTGGTAGGTGGCGGCGGCGGCGGTGGTCACGGTCCCAGCGCCGCCGATGTAGCTAACGATGCTGCCAATCAGGCTACTGCTGCTGCCGCAGGTTTAGGAGGAGCAGCCCACGCTGCAGCCGCAGGAGCCGCAGCAGGTGCCGCAGCAGCCGCTAATGCTGCTTCACAGACAGCCCAAGCTGCGGCAGCCAGCAAGCAGGCCCAGGCAGCTCAGGTGACGCAGGCGGCACAAGGAGCTCAGGCCGCAGCCTTCGCTGAAGGTTCTCTGGCCTCTAAGGCCAATATCGCCTATCAAGCTGCCAAGGTAACCGCCTCTATGGCCAACAGTCTGGCTGCCAATATTGCTCAGATCCTAGCGGAGGCCAAGGCTCTGGCCAATCAGGCGGCCAACAGTCTGGCCGAGCAGCAGAACTTCCTGGCGGCTCAGAGGACCATGGCCTGGCAGGCTCAGCAGGCAGCCAACTCCCTCAACCAGCAGCAGTACGTGGCGCTCAACGACCTGGAAGATGCTGCAGGTGCGGCTGCCCAGGCTCAGGCCTCAGCAACCAAGGCCATCTCCAGGGCCAAGGGCAGCAGCGGACATGGATACGGCCGCTAGGATATACGTAGTCTTAATTATCTTTAGGTCGAAGGCTTAAGTTACAATTTATTGATGCGAGGTATTACAAATTAAACGGCTTATGGAAGAAATATACCGCATAAATGTACAGAATGCCCTTTCTGTTTACCTTAATGTTCTGCGATGTGCAGATCTAATAAATCATTTAAGAAATATCTCCAAAATTTTGACTCTAAAGGCAACCTAATGGTATCTGATGTAGGGAAAGTAGTATTCAAAGGATCGCAGAGATATGGAATTTTGATATGGGCTATGTAATTCGACCTGTTCATCTATGCAAATTGTACATATATGTAATATGACAAAAAATGTAATATATATAATATGTATATATATATATATATTTACCAATATATATTTACCAATATACCTATTGGTAAAGAAAAAAAAAGATGGGGTGGTAGGGGAAGTGGAATATTCAAATGGCATCAGGAAGAAATCCAAATATTCTTCCTTGAAGCCTTTTTATCCACTTCTCCGAGGCTATGGGTCCCACAATTTGTACCAGAGGTGGACCCCATCCTAATATATATATATATATATATATATATATATATATATATATATATATATATATATATATATATATATATATATATATATATATTATATATATTATATATATTCAATACAAAAAAAATATTTCTCCGCATCATTAGTTACAAACATTTCTTTGTTTACTAAGCTCCTACCACAACACTAAATAAACGTTTTGCACGTTGAACTACCCAGCATACAACATACGAAGCTGATTTGTGATAACCTCAGTTTCGTGGTCTCAGTCTCGTTGTCACGCGTTGCAGTAGAATTAGTACATAGTTTTACCCAAAATAATGTTTTTAATTTATAAATTAACCTTTTTAAAATTTCCCGATGAAGATTTAGTTGAAGGTTTTCTTAGTTATAGATATGATGGTTTTGAGATGCCCAGGTGACTGTTGCAACAACCTTAGTAACATGTTTCCTGAAAGCCCTGGTAATAATAAAAATTTGATTTCTTTATGAAATTGTTCAAGTACATTTTTAAATTCTCTGTAGCTTTGGTTAAAACCGAAGTTTATCACTGTGTCAGATGTATTTCAGCATTGATTTAATACATTATATAATTTAAACTGATGTGTTGAATCAAACTTTCACAATACGAACCACCTAAAGATTCACATTTAGAGTTGTATGGAAATTCTTATAGACTCGCATAGTGATTCTTGTTCAGATTTTTATATAGATTCTTGTAGAGAATCGTAGAGATTAGTGTAGAGAATTGTGTAGTGATTCTTATATAGAAATTCGTATGGGGATATTTAAAGAGATTCGATTAGAGTTACTTAGAGATTTATATAAAGATTCTTATGGACCAGTGAACACAGACCTGTTAACTGCTATGAACCAGTGAACACAGACCTGTTAACTGCTATGAACACAAGACCTGTTAACTGCTATGAACACAGACCTGTTAACTGCTATGAACACAAGACCTGTTAACTGCTATGAACACAAGACCTGTTAACTGCTATGAACACAGACCTGTTAACTGCTATGAACACAAGACCTGTTAACTGCTATGGACCAGTGAACACAGACCTGTTAACTGCTATGAACCAGTGAACACAGACCTGTTAACTGCTATGAACACAAGACCTGTTAACTGCTATGAACACAAGACCTGTTAACTGCTATGAACACAAGACCTGTTAACTGCTATGAACACAAGACCTGTTAACTGCTATGAACACAAGACCTGTTAACTGCTATGAACACAAGACCTGTTAACTGGCATGGACCAACTTGGGCGGATCTACTATGAAACTAATGAAGCATAAGCTTCAGGGGCCACTAATTCCGGAAGGGGCACAGAAGCGACTTTAGTCTACATTGCTTAAAAATTTAGGGTCTATTGTATGAGAAAGGGTTTTAAAAAATATAATAACAATATAGTGTAATTCAGTACAAAATAATAGTTAAAATAAAAATTAAAAAGGTAATGTAGGCTAGCCGTTGCTGATTGCGAAGGTCCCCATAACATTTCAAGCTTCAGGGCCCAAAAAATGTAGGTCCGCCACTGTGGACCATTAAACACAAGACCAGTTAACTGCTATGGGCCAGTGAACACGACCTGCTAACTGCTATGGACCAGTGAACACAAGACCTGCTGACTGCTATGAACCAGTGAACACAAGACCTGCTGACTGCTATGAACCAGTGAACACAAGACCTGCTGACTGCTATGAACCAGTGAACACAAGACCTGCTGACTGCTATGAACCAGTGAACACAAGACCTGCTGACTGCTATGAACCAGTGAACACAAGACCTGCTGACTGCTATGAACCAGTGAACACAAGACCTGCTGACTGCTATGGACCAGTGAACACAAGACCTGCTGACTGCTATGAACCAGTGAACACAAGACCTGTTGACTGCTATGAACCAGTGAACACAAGACCTGCTGACTGCTATGGACCAGTGAACACAAGACCTGCTGACTGCTATGGACCAGTGAACACAAGACCTGCTGACTGCTATGGACCAGTGAACACAAGACCTGCTGACTGCTATGGACCAGTGAACACAAGACCTGCTGACTGCTATGGACCAGTGAACACAAGACCTGCTGACTGCTATGGACCAGTGAACACAAGACAAGACCTGCTGACTGCTGTGGACCAATGAACACAAGACCTGCTGACTGCTATAGACCCGTGAACACAAGTCTGCTGACTGATGTGGACCCTTGAACAAATTTAACTGCCATGGAACAGTTTGCCATTGTCGAAATATATACTGTGGTCACATTCATGTACGTCACAAAACCCAGCACTAATAGTTTTACCTGTTCTAACATCTCCGTGGTCATTCTCTGGACATTGCTTGCAAGAAAGCAAATACAAGTACTTCTCATTATTGTCATTTGGCTTAGTTCTGACTACTAACAAATTAAGTGTTATTTTATATGTATGATACATTAATGCGTTCTTGATAAAACAAGTCTTTTAATTCTTTCAACTTTTTTGAAAGGCAGTATTAAGCATGATCAACACGTTAAGTGTTGATCATGCTTAATACATCCTATCGTCGATGTTCCTAAGAGGTTAGCGTGAGTGCCATTCAAGTAATATAACTAGATGAGGAAATATTTAAAATATTTGATATTTTCAATTATTTATATTATTCACAGTGGTTTATTCCGAAAGCTCATTTTACTGCCAGGATATCTTTTTTTAAAGCTCAGAATCTCACATTTAAAGATTTTAGTAAATGCTTCTACAGGTACTACCTTATTATATAAAGACGGACAAATAACACAGCAACCTCTAGGGGGGTGGGGGAGAATGATATTGCTCAAAATCTTTCGTATTGCGATTGCAAATCCTTCAGAAGCACAGTCCAGCCAGGAAAATGGGCTGAACAGCTCAGTCCCTGCTTTTTCCGGGCTGGTTTGTCTCTCTAATGCTATGTATTAATTTTGTCATTCTTCGCTGAATGTTTTCTAACGAATTAATATCCATTCTGTAATATGGAGACCAGAACTGAGCTGCGTAATCTAGGTGAGGCCTTACTAATGATGTATAAAGCTGTAATATAATCGCTAGACTTCCGTTGCTTACACTTCTTGATATAAATCCCAGTAATCTATTTGTCTTATTACGCACGCGTACACACTGCTGTCTTGGTTTAAGGTTGCTGCTCACCATAACCCCCAAGTCCTTTTCTCAATCTGTATGGCTAAGTTCTACATTATTTAACTTATAAGTGAACACTCCCGAGCTTCAAAACTTTGCATTTATCTACACTGAACTGCATCTGCCGGTTTTCTGACCAGGAATTAAGTTTGTCTAAATCCTCAGAAGTTCCGTGACATCTACGTCTGAATCGATTATCCTACCTATCTTCGTGTCATAAGCGAATTTGCTCATATCACTAGTAATTCCCTCGTCAAGGTCATTGATATATATTATAAACAACAACGGGCCTAAAACTGATCCCTGTCGAACGCCACTAGTTACAGATCCCCACTCAGATTTTACCCCATTTATGCACACTCTCTGCTTCCTGTTGGTGAGCCATGACTCGATCCATACCTTTGATATACCTTTGAAGAGTTTCGAGGTATCTCTGAGCTCGGCCATGGGCCAGACTCGTCTGTCTGCCTGGTCAAGCCAGGTTGTTTGCTGCTGGAGGCCGCTGCCCACATATCCATCACAGCTGGTTGATGCACCTGGTAAGATATTTGTCCAGTTTCCTCTTGAAGCTTCTACACTGGTTCCCGCCGTGTTTCGGATATCTTCTGGTAAGATGTTGAATAGTCTGGGACCCCGGATGTTAATACAGTGCTCCCGTATTGTCCCCACCGCACCCTGCTCCTCACTGGGTTTATTTACACTTTCTCCCATATCTCTCACTCCAGTATGTTGTTATGGCAGTGTGCAGATTTGGGACCAGGCCCTCAAGTACTTTCCATGTATATATTATCATGTATCTCTCCTCCGCTCCAATGAGTACATGTTCAAGACTTGAAGGCGTTCCCATGACAGCACTTTTTCCCTAGTGCCATGAGCTGCCACTTTCTTTAACAGTCTCTTGTGCGGTACTCTATCAAAAGCCTTACTAAAATCCAAATAAACAATATCGAATTCTTTATCGTGATCAACAGCCTCAAAAGCCTTACTGAAGAAAGTTAGTAAATTAGTTAGGCAGGAACGGCCTCTCGTGAATCCATGCTGAGTATCATTAATCAAATTATGCTTATCAACATGGTTTCTTATATCATCTATAATTGACTCTAATAATTTACCTACAATTTAGGTCAGGATTATTTGGCGGTAATTTGACGGTAGCGACTTGTCCCCCATTTTAAAATAGGAATTACATTGGACATCTTCCACATATCAGACACTACACCCGTTTGATAATGTGCGAAATCACGTAAGCGCTTAGAATTTCACTATTTTTTATCGTTAACAGAACTGCGGGCTAGGACTCGATCCTGTTTTCCCATGCCCAGCCCTGTTTGAACTGAACAAAGTACGCATCACTTTCCACTGGACCACCATCCTTTGGTCCAGTGGAGAGTGACGTGTAGTACTTTGTTCAGTTCACACAGGGCTGGTCATGGGAATGCAGGATCGAGTCCTGGCCAAGCTACAGTTCCTGGAGTTTACCTGGAGAGAATTCCAGGCCTCATGTTGGACCAGAGCCTGATCAACCAGGCTGTTACTGCTGGCCGCACTCAGTCCAACGTACGAACCACAGCCTGGCTGGTCAGGTACCGACTTTAGGTGCCTGTCCAGTGCCTGCTTGAAGACAGCCAGGGGTTTGTTGGTAATCCCCCTTATGGATGCTGGGAGGCAGTTGAACAATCTTGGGCCCCTGACACTTATTGTGTTGTCCCTCAACGTGCTAGTGGCACCCCTGCTTCTATATATATATATATATATATATATATATATATATATATATATATATATATATATATATATATATATATATATATATATATATATATATATATATATATATATATAGATAGATATATATTGAATGATAGCTCTAGGCCATTCGTATTGCTGCAACACCTTTTTAAGAGCTTACAATGTTGCAATGGGAATAAAGAGTCTGGGCAGGAGTGTTCATGAAGAGTGCTGCTACAGGAAGGACAGCTGAGTCAGCCAGCAGGGTGTCACCTGGCAGTCTGACGCCTGATGCCAGATGTTCAAGGAATTATATTAAGAACCAGTAGGAACCGACAGCCCAGCCCATAAGCAGTGATTATATAGGAGTGACCAAGAGAATATGGATACATATATACATGCATCACATAAACTAATCCTCTATATTTTTTGCCTGCCGTTGCCTTTGACCAGTGTATATTAAGATAACTAAGAGTATTGCAAGTACATTGGCAATGGATTTGAAGAGATAGGAGTTAGATCTATCATTAGTGCTGTTGGTGGTTGGGAATGGAGCTATAAAAAATAATTACAGCTGACGTGGCAGCAGGGGCGCCTGTTAACTTTACCTAATGTTGATTGTTGCTGTCTGTTGTGGCCATCACAGACCAATGGTAAGAGTATATATAGGGTTGGCACACACGAAAGCCTGGTTCAATTCCCGTTCTGTTTTTTCTGTATTCATGTATAAATATAATTTTGTGGGCAAGATAACATTATTCTATTAAAACTTTTATTTTATGTATATATATATATATATATATATATATATATATATATATATATATATATATATATATATATTATTGTAAGGGCATTCAGTAGTGGATAAAGACACAAACAAACACACAGTTTTATTGTCTGCTACCGTCAAGAAAAAAAGTGTACTGGTGACAATAATGGTCGAGTTTCCTATTTATGCTCCAACTTCCAAGGCCTGCGTAATGCTAGTTGTTGCCATCACCCGTGCAAGACGAACATTTGGCACTTAACTTTAGTGGTATCCCCCTCCATATCCAAACCCATGTCCTGCTCCGTAACCCCCAAACCCTCCATTGTTAGCCCCTTTTGCCTTAGCGAGAGCCTTGGATGCTGCGATCTGAGCCTGAGAGGCGGCGCCCGCAGCGGAGTGCAAGTCGTTGATGACAACATTCTGCTGTGTGCGCAGAGAATTGGCAGCCTGTTGGGCTTGCCACGCCATGGAGTTCTGTGAGTTAAGGACACTTTCCTGAGCAGCCAGACTGTTGGTAGCCTGACCTGCCAGGGCGTTGGTCTCTCCAGAGACTTGACCCAAGTTACTGACCAGAGCTTGTGCCATGGAGTGGGCCACCTTAGCTGCTTGTTCAGCCTTGTGAGCCTTGCCAGCAAGTGAGGCCTCTTGGAAAGCTGCCGCCTGAGCTCCCTGCGCTGCTTGTGTGATCTGTGCAGCTTGTGCGTGTCTGTTGGCTGCGGCAGCCTGAGCTGTCTGCGAGGCAGCGGCAGCAGCAGCTGCAGCACCTGCTGCTGCTCCTGCAGCTGCAGAGTGAGCTGCCCCTCCTAGACTAGCGAAAGCCGCGGTAGCTTGAGAGGCAGCCTGGTTAGCGATATCAGCGGCCGTGGGACCATGTCCACCATGACCATAACCACCCACCACCAAGTAGCTGCCACCGTTACCATAAGCTCCGCCGCCGCCGCCGCCCACGCCGTAGCCGCCTCCGTAACCTCCAGCGAAGCCACGTTTTTCCTGTCAAAAAGAATGAATTCTGGTTATTTGGCCGCAAGATTTGTGCCAAATAATAGCGATCATTTAATATATTTCAGTTTTGTTTTCATATTCTCTAAATATTTATATTTGCTTCAAGGTATGTATCATAAGTTTAATAGATCTATTAGAGGAATATGTTACTACTGTAATGTGTTTATTCAATACTATACTCAAACATCTCACCCTTGTCTCTGCGCTCTTCTCTTCAGCAAGTGTCGATCCTGCAATATTATGAGAACCTTATTAAAGTTAACAATGGAGTAATATTAAACAATTAATCTTAATAATGGAATAATAATTTGTCAGCATGGTTAATCTCAGTAGTGGAAAATTATGAGAGCATTTTTATCCTTATTAGTGAAATAAATGAGAACTTTATTAATATTAGTAATGCAGAATGTATAGTAAACTTTCTTTTTGCTATATACACTTACAAATTTCATAAAATATACACATAATAATTCACATAGGCAAAACAAATTCTGCAATTTCAATGAGGAAAAAAAATCTTGATTATTGTTCTTAATTTTAACTTTCGACTCTTGTTTAAACATGACAGCTTTACTTGCAAGTTTTCACCCATCATTTTCTTAATATAATCTACAATTAGTTTTTAACGATGTAAAATTGTGTAAAAAAAAATAATTACAGACTTCCATCATTGATGTCAGTTGAACTTTGCCGACGGAGGATCGAGCCTCCATATTTTGCGCTGAATGAGTCATATGGGCTTAGCGCGTCACGTAAACAATAATAATAATAATAATAATAATTATAATCATAATCAGATTATCACCTAATAGCATAGCACTGATTACAATGTGCTTATACATGGTTTAGTATTTGTGTTTGTGGGAGCGGAGACGTTGAGTTGGTGACAGCCAAAAAGATTGTGGTGTGTAGTGGGCCCTGGAACCCACTTTTATAACCCCGACCTCCCCTCTCACCAACTGGCACACCCAAGTCTGTTTTTTTCTTTATCTTACCCATCACGATGGAAGCTAGTGAGTTAGAGCAGAGGGGTGTGTAAGATGTGGTTTGATGGAGAATTTCATAATGAATTTATAATGATAATGGTTAAGGATGAGGAAGGAGGATGCGTCGATAAGTGGGAGAAATAGGGAAGAAATTGTCTCAAAATATGTATAATTAAAATAAGAGTACGTGGTAAAAACAAATAACAGGACTTTTTAATTTACTCAAGGTTATATGCTGCTAAAACTAAAGTACACTACTATCTGTGGTACTGTTGTAGATTATATTTCGAGAGGTTAGATAATGGTTGCCTTTGTATTGAAAATACTTCTGAAGTTTTCATGACGATATTTTGTGTTGACGAATTGCTTGGTATTTAAATAATTATGTAATATTATTGGCTCTAATTAGATTACCTCCTAGTTTTTGTTTATTTAGAGAAAACCATTTTAATTCGTGAGTTTTTCTTCGTTTGTTTTACTTTTATTGACAGTAACAGCTTAGTCTACATTCTCTCAAGTTTCTCTTCATTTTTTTTTGTGTATTTTAGAGCTCAGAATTATATAGCGCAATGAAGGTGCAGTCTGCTCACGCAGTATAGTGTCAGTATTGTTTCTTGCATTTTATACTTGAAAATTCTAAGAAAACTAGCATTCTGTTTTTTGCTTTGTTGCACAAAGTTTGGACGTTGCTTTGTTCATTTTGAGGTCTTGGCTAATGATTACTCTCAGTTTCTTCTCTTTTATCGCGGCTAGCAGTTTCCAGAACATTTATATACGCTTTCAATATTATTGCAGCCAACGTGAATTACTGTGCATATTTCTACAGTTGGCCAAATACGCAATATATATTTTCTAATTACATGTCACAAGGGTTGAGCCGAGGAGTGATCCGGAAGGTACCCAAGTTTCATGGACCACGGTTCAAGTTCGAGGCACATTTTTTTTTTATTTGTTGGCAATCGTTCAATACGACTTATCTCTGGTTTATAGACTTATGTGACTTGGAGGGGCATGGAAGGTGTTGGGGATGTGGGATGAGACAGCAGTGGCGGCTGATACCATGACATAGAAATGCTAGTTGTAAAATCATCCTGTTAGGACTCACTTTGTTAATGGCACAGCCCTAGTCCTGTATATATAATATATATAATATATATATAATATATATATATATATATATATATATATATATATATATATATAACATAACAACAGTTAACGAAAGCGATATCCGATGCGAAACGGGTGCCACTGTATATGTATATATATATATATATATATATATATATATATATATATATATATTATTTTCAGTCGGCGTCTCACCGAGGCAGGGTGACAAAGGAAATCCCAAAGAAACATCATCATTCAACACTTTCCCTCTCATAATCATTCTTGGAGAAGCTCAGATACCAGTGAAGTCCTCCCAGCTGTCATATTCAGACCTCCTTTAAAATGAGGCATGTATCCCATTTCGGACTCAAGTCAACTAAATCAAATATATATATATATATATATATATAAATATATCTATACAGAGAGAGAGGGGGCCGTCTTCCACGGAGGTAGTGACTCAAAAATAGGAAACACATTCACCGTCATTCATTCAGGCATGCCAGAAGCGTGCTGACATCACAGTTCAGATGACTTTCAGAATTGCCACATCCTTACCCATTCTTCAGATGGGCACTGTACTTCATACCTCCAGGACTAAAGTCCAACAAACCAGTTTTCCTGAATCTTTTCATAAATGTTATCTTGCTCACTCGACAACATCACGACAGGTCACAAAAGTATTTGCCTCCACTTAATCCTTTTTAACATGGTCCCATAGCCCCTTTATTGTCCAAGCCCAGAGCACTCAAAAAATCCTTTATTCTCTTCCCTAAAACCCTTTCCGGGATGACTCTCAACTTTCCTTCAATCCACCCAAGATTTATATAATTTCGTAGTCACCCTATTTAGCTTCATCCTTTCCAAAGTTCCAATAACACTTCAATGACCCCTACTCAGCCCTTTGAATTATACTTGTGGTAACCCCATATTTAATTTATTTCGAATTCTCTTCATATTATTCACACCAAACATTGCCCTCAAACGCAGCATCTCCAATACTACTAGCCTCCTCCTCCTCCCTATGTTTAAAACCCATGCCTCTCACTCATATAACATTGATAACGTCATTATCGTTACTCTTTTACATTCCCCTTTTTGCATCCATAGATAAGGTTCCCTGTCTCCACATATACTTCAGCGCATCACTCACCACAACACGCCGTGTCTGTGTATGTGTTTATGTATGTGCGTGCGTGTGTCATACTCATCATGTAGGTTGTAAAGAAAGAAAAAAAAATGACAGGAGTCCAGTGGGTCTTACTCTTAATCAACTAGTCTTTCTACATGATCAAAACCATTTCAACGACCCTCTCCACGTTCATTAAATTATACGTTTCATGCTGCTATATTGTTCCAAGTGCATTATTCCTTATTTTCTGAATATTACTCGCATCGCGCACTGATCTAAAACAAGATATTTCCACTACCTCCAGCTTCCTTCTTGCCGCAAAATTTAAATAGTACAATGCATCGTATGCAACAACGTTGGCATCACTGTACTTTGATACAGTCTCTGTTTACATTTACAACACTACTGCAGTTTTTCATCTATTCTATGATTCACATAGTTCTCACAGACCCAATGCAGACAAATTCACATCCAGAAATGTAGACTGCACACATATTCACTTCCAAAGATGTAAATGCATTCCCTTCTTCCATACTTCTTTCTTCCAGTTTGACCTCCAATCTCTCATTTCCTAGACTTATTATTATCATGAACGTACTCTTCTGTGATCAGTTTTACAGTTTTTTCCTTCTACATATCCTTCAAAACTGAAAACTCTTCCTACAATTTTTGCAACTTCTCTCTTCATTTTTCCAAAAGCATTGTGTCATCAGCAAATAACAACTGTAAAATCTCTTTATTATATCAGATTCATTGTCTCAACCACACACCTCTTTCATCACAGTAGCACTCATTTATTTTACAAGCTCATCCAAAAACCCATTAAATAACTACGGCCTTGCCCTTACCAACATATCATTGATCAATTTACAGCCGCCCTACAAGAACTAGAAGTCATTGATCTAGCGAACAGTACTCTGTTCGGTGATACACTGAATGACTCTGCGGATGCAAACCACACATTCAGATTGGTTGGACTGGGCATATATACTGCTTGTCAGATTGCCCTGTCAGCTCTTATTATCCTCCTTTACTGCATCTAATAAAGTGGCGTAGATTATTTTAGAAGAATACCTAGGAATTTCAGTAGAGGTGCACGACTCCAGCTTCTCTAGTGGCATTAATCAGTTGAATGCTTTTCGTATTTCCAAAGACAAAACTAGCTACAAAACTTCCCACAAAAAATCTCCTCGATTCTCATCCAGGTGGTAGCCGACGATTATAGTCTGTTAGAAGCGTCCTGATAACACATTTCAGATGACCCTCTGAACCGCACTATTCCCACCCTTCCTTCAGAGTGCACCTTCAGGACTCAAGTCCGGCTAACCAGTTTACCTGAAGCCCTTCGTATATGTTACTTTTATAGCACGTCAGATCATGAAAACCACTTGCCTGCACGCCTAACACGTTCACACAAGCCTGTTGGATACTTAGTCCCTGGAACTCAAACCTCCTTTACCCCTCTATCAATGTGTAGAAAGACATTATGTATAGTTCAGGACATTTATTAAAGGAAACGTGTCGCCACGAGTGGCTTATTCAGTTCTTATATATAGACAATTAAGAATGGAGAATATAAAGTGGAGGAAATAAGAAAGAATACATTTTCCCCATCGTGTGATTATAATCCACGAGGATTTGTCCTGCACGTGAATAGTTCACATCTGGAATATTTATATTCAAAATATTCAGCTACTTGTTAAAAATATAAAAGCAATACCAAGCGAGTAGGTTCATATGAGCTAGACTACCTTTGAAAACCCTAGGAGCACAATCCACTGGTCATGGGGACTATATATATATACAGTGATACCTCTCATGTCCGAACTATATGGGCCGAAACCAGTTCGGAAACACGGAGTTTCCGGATACGTGAGTGTAAAAACTGCGCATGCGTACCGCGTCATATCGCCATCGGCGACGGCGTTGTAGGTTTAAAAACTGAGTCCAACGTCATCTGACGGTGGAACCAGACACTCTGGGCTCGAATAACAGCAACTCGGATTTCACGGACCACAGGACCATAACTTTTCAGATGGACTGTGGACAGTGGATGCTCCAAATACTCCAAAAGTGTTTAGACACCTGCCCTCCAAGACCAAAAACTTCTTTTTGGTCTTGGAGGCATTGGGTCGTCGTCGTCGTCTTCACTTTCGGAATGTTCCAGGTGAAACACCGATTCTGCAGTCTCTGCATCCGTCAGAGATTGCACACCAAGGTCGTCTTCGTCACACTAGCCAGTCCTGCACGTCGTCTTCCGTAGTTTTTCCCCAGCCTTGATCCAACCTGCATCCACGTGCGACAATATTTCTATCTTTTTTTCTAGAGTAAGCACATTCCTGGCTCTCTTTGGTGCCATACACAAGATAGCTAGGACAAAACACAGTTGTAATAATTCTAAAAGGAAGGCGAAAAGCGCCGCTCCTAGTGGCCAACCAGTACACTAAAGTGTGCGCCAAGTTTGATTCATAGCTCCAACGGCGGGTCATCATCTGACTAAGACCCGCGTCAGGAAACACTTGTCCTGTTTCCTGACGAACCTTACCTAACCTAACCTAACCTTCTGCCGTATCCGAACGGCTGTTCGGATGTTTCGGTAATAATTTTAGAATTTTGCCCTTTCCCAGGGCCTGTTCGGATATTGGCGAGGTTTGGATAATGGCAGGCCGGATATGTGAAGTATCACTGTATATATATATATATATATGTATATGTAATAATATATATATATGTATATAGAATATATGTTTCCAATAGTAAAATTGGTCAACTAGCAAGAACTCATTTAAAATTAAGTCTTTTCTAAAATTTTCTGTTATACGTTTAAAGATATATTTTTTCATTTATGTCAATGTAAAAATTAATTTTGTACCAAAAGAACCGTAGAAGACTTACCTAACCTTATTATAACAAGCGCAATTTAATTTAGCCTAACCCAACTAAATATATTTTAGATAAGTTTACAATAATTTAATAATAAACACACTGAAATATATTTTTTTTCGTTAGGTTCAGAATGATTTTTGCGAAATTATTGCACACACAAATTTTCGCTTGCCTTATTCGGGAAGAGCGTTGCTATTTAAGTCAAAATCGCAAGTTTTACCTATTCGTCACGATATATTATTCTCAGTAGATGAGTATTCTAGCTATGAATTGTTCACGTGCATGACAAATCCTCGGATGAGGTAAATATATTCTTTCTGGCTCACGCCACTTTATATTCTCCATTCTTAGTTATTTTTGTATCAGGACTGAAGAAAACACTCATGATGAAACAATTCCTTTACTAAATGTTCAGAACCGTACGTAAAGTTTTTTTTATAAATTGATAGATTGTATTTCCTATATACATTTTTCTGTGAAATTTCTCTGAACAAGTTTTGGTGGGTATTATCAGTCTTGTTTTGTTAAATATAACTATGGATTATTTACACAATATTCTTGAAAATTGTGGATTGCCTATTAATGGAAACACAAGTCATAAAAGAAGATAGTTTATTTTACATTTATCATGCACCATATTATTCATGGTGCATATCTTGTGAGAAATTCGATATCACCATTAGAAATACATACATCCTTTCTGTCATGTACACGTCTTAGCGGCGGCCGTATCCATGTCCGCTGCTGCCCTTGGCCCTGGAGATGGCCTTGGTTGCTGAGGCCTGAGCCTGGGCAGCCGCACCTGCAGCATCTTCCAGGTCGTTGAGCGCCACGTACTGCTGCTGGTTGAGGGAGTTGGCTGCCTGCTGAGCCTGCCAGGCCATGGTCCTCTGAGCCGCCAGGAAGTTCTGCTGCTCGGCCAGACTGTTGGCCGCCTGATTGGCCAGAGCCTTGGCCTCCGCTAGGATCTGAGCAATATTGGCAGCCAGACTGTTGGCCATAGAGGCGGTTACCTTGGCAGCTTGATAGGCGATATTGGCCTTAGAGGCCAGAGAACCTTCAGCGAAGGCTGCGGCCTGAGCTCCTTGTGCCGCCTGCGTCACCTGAGCTGCCTGGGCCTGCTTGCTGGCTGCCGCAGCTTGGGCTGTCTGTGAAGCAGCATTAGCGGCTGCTGCGGCACCTGCTGCGGCTCCTGCGGCTGCAGCGTGGGCTGCTCCTCCTAAACCTGCGGCAGCAGCAGTAGCCTGATTGGCAGCATCGTTAGCTACATCGGCGGCGCTGGGGCCGTGACCACCGCCGCCGCCGCCACCTACCACTAGGTAGCTGCCACCACCTCCGTGACCACCACCGTTGCCGCCGCCGTAACCTCCGCCATGGCCTCCAGCAAACCCGCGCTTATCCTGGGGACGGGGGTCAAGGAGCACCATTATTATCCTGTGAACAATCTCTGAAACAATATCATTATTATGACACCGTGTGTCCTAGGTCATTAATCTAGATGTTATATCTAGCAACATCTTTTAAGGCAAATTTAAATATTAGCATTATTTTAGGACTTGTCTCTTGTGCAGTCATGTTATGCTCTCAGTATCGAAGACTCCTTGAAATTCAGGGGTATTGTGTAAAGGATAATTTTATTAGTATTAACCTTGATGAGGCATCCAGGGGGGATTAGTGAACCGATAAGTACTATAGGAGTCTTGTATTGTTATTATGAAAGTAACATTTTCGGCTAGAAAATTTCATTATCGGGAAAAGTCCAGTAATCATTGTTATCCTGGGGTAAGTCATTATTATCCTGGTATATATGGATGAGGTTCAGGTCTCCTTTGTCATTGGGGGGAATAGCGTTTTTGTAGCTCTAGATGCAGTGGGTCAAAGGTCACTGGTGCCTGTAGCCAGTGTGACACCTCTGCTAGATATTACCTTTGGCACCCACGTTGCGAGATAAAATATAACCACCAATCTATTATAGGTCATCTTTGGCACCCGTGTTACGAGGTAAATTGTCACCAACATTGTATTGAAGGTCACGTTGGGCACGGTGATACTAGGTAAGATGTCACAGACATCATTGCCGTTATCACAGCGTTTTGGCTTCAGGTTAGCTTTTATTCCCAGAAAAAGTCGTCTTGTCTATAAGGTCAGAGGTCACGGCCAGGAGCAACATTGGAACTTAAGTGTCGTAGTTTTTTATTAAGAAAAACCAGTTATTGCATTAGTTGTTGATGAAAAATTAGCTAATATGTCGTTATAGTAATTATTTCATTGAAAAGTTTCCTAAAACTTCTATGAAATGTGAATATTAATTGTAATCTGTGGAAAGCATCTACAAGTCTTACATTATTACACTTTAGTTAACATAAAAATATCTCACCCTAGTTTCTGCCTTTTTCTCTCCAGCAAATGTGGAGCCTGTAAAGTAAGAGAAACAGATTAAAGTAGGTGTTAATGCTTACAGGATCGCCTAATATCCATATAATTTCCTCAGTCGCTCAACTGTTTGGTGACTGGAGCTAAGAATAATTTTCTTTATATACTGGAAAAATTCTGCAAATAAATTAATAAACCTATTTCGATTTGTAATATAGTGTTGACAAAAATAAATTTGTTGAATGAATCTGTGAAACATCTATTGGTATAATCTATATTCACTGAACATTCTTAAGAAATCTTTAATTATTATGTTTTGCTTATGAGTAAAAAAAAAATATAATAGGGATTCACCGATGAGTAAACAGACGACGAGGACGCAAGTGTACATGTTGTCAGTTGTGACTGAAGCTGCAGAGTGACTCTAGTCACTTGCTTTATATAGCTCCGCCACGGTGCTTCCTCCCGCCCTCCCTCTCTCTCTCTCTCTCTCTCTTCTCCCTTTCAAACTTGAATTACAACTCTCTAATTATTACTCATTCATAATTAGCGGGAACATATGGACTTACACCCGCATGAAAATGAGTGTTACATTCAGTATCTGACTGTTCAAATAAATAATAGTAAATAACTGCATTATTAGTAATTTCTGTATCAATGACGTATAAGTAAGCATGGTTACATATATTAAAATCTACACTGTTTATATATATATATATATATATATATATATATATATATATATATATATATATATATATATATATATATATATATATATTCATTCCCAGCCATCGTTCTGTAGCCATTTATTGGTTACACAAGCTTCTCAGGAGGAATATGCAACCATGCTTTCTCCATGCAGGACGTCTTCCACTTTGACTCGTTTCTTCACTGCCATGTTTTAGTTTGTACTACAAATGTGAGGTCGCGAAAATTTGATGAACAGTGAAGAACATTGTGATCTTCCATTAAAGAGATCACACTTCACCATCACCTTTGTTAGGTAAGGTCTGTCAGGAAACAGGACATGTGTTTCCTGACGCGGGTCTTAGTCAGATGATGACCCGCCGTTGGAGCTTTTGGTCATCTGACCTTGGTGATGGTAAAGTGGAGATACCGTCTCCTTCCTTGGATCAAACATGATTACCTCCCATTATGTATGGCACTAATTGGTTTAACTCTAAGCCACGAATGTAATACGTTGTTTCCGGTATATCATGTCGAAAATCCATGTACTGTACTACCAACCTTAAGTTCCTATTAGAAGGCGGCAGGTTTTTGGCTTAAATGGCTGGTATATTAGGAATCCATAGGTAGCTCAATTCTAACAAGATCACCAGGATGGAGGAATAATGATCACCCCAGATCAAAACAGTTTCACCTCCATGTTTCACAAGATGAATGAGTTATTAGTATAGTGTTCGTTACGATCCCCAGTAGTTGATACAGTTTGATTGAATGAACTTATCATTTCAGTACCTTGTTTCCCTCCATCCGCCAAGATTGCTAGTCTAGACGGTATGGTGGTGGTCTGGCATTTGTGAGATCGCCAATTCGGTCATCTTGTATAGTTTGTTTAGTCATCTTAGAGAACATATATTTTCATTTTTTTTTTTTGAGGGAAGGATTAATGAAAATGTGAAATAATCTTATTGCCGTCAACATCCAAATTTTCTGATATTTCGATTTACATTGCAATATATATATATATATATATATATATATATATATATATATATATATATATATATATATATATATATATATATATATATATGTCGTGCAGAATAGGCAGAACTTGCGATTTTGGCTTAAATAGCAACGCTTATCTTGCCATATAAGACAAGCGAAAATTTGTGTATGCAATAATTTCGTAAAAATCATTCAGAACATAACGAAAAAATATATTTCATTGTGTTTGTTTATTATTAAATTAATGTTAACGTATCTAAAATATATTTAGTTGGGTTAGGCTAAATTAAATTGCGCTTGTTGTAATAAGGTTAGGTAGGTTTTCAAAGTTTCTCTTGGTACAAAATTATAAATTCTTTCATTAACATAAATTAAAATTATATCTTTAAACGTATAGAGAAAATTTTAGAAAGGACTTAATTTCAGATGAGTTCTTGCTAATTCCATTTTACTAATCGGCGATATATATATATATATATATATATATATATATATATATATATATATATATATATATATATATATATATATATATATATATATGATGGGGTCCACCTTTGGTACAAATTGTGGGACCCATAGCCTCGGAGAAGTGGATAAAAAGGCTTCAAGGAAGAATATTTGGTTTTCTTCCTGAAGCCATTTGAATATTCCACTTTCCCTACCACCCCATCTTTTTTTTTTTTTTACCAATAGGTATATTTTATTACATAATATGGTACAAAAGATTTAAGAGATACATTGTTGATATAAAGATGGCAAATACAGTACACGAGGTGTGAGAGATACATATCTAGTACATATTGTTACATGTTTGTCACTGATTATAATGCGAAAATCTCATCCAGCTCGGAGGAGCTGGAATAAGGAAAGCCGAATAAGGAAAGCTAAAATTTGTGTATGCAATAATTTCGCAAAAATCATTCTGAACCTAACGATAAACATATATTTCATTGTGTTTTTCTATTATTAAATTATTGTAAACTTATCTAAAACATATTTAGTTGAATTAGGCTAAATTAAGTTGCGCTTGTTATAATAAGGTTAAGTAAGTTTTCTAAGGTTCTTTTGGTACAGAATTAATAATTTTTACATTAACATAAATGAAAAAAATATATCTTTAAACGTATAAGAGGAAATTTTAGAAAGGACTTAATTTTAAATGAGTTCTTACTAATTGACCAGTTTTACCTATTCGGCACGACAAGTCAAATTTATATATATATATATATATATATATATATATATATATATATGAAACCACGAAACAAGTGGTTTTGAATCATTTACCAAACTGCGACTGGCCAGGATTCGACCCCACGACACATTGTCCCGCCTCAAGAGGCCACACAATGTACATGTCACCTTACCAACTGAGCCATCGATCCTACAGACAACATTAGTTTAGCGAACTAGGCTTGTTTCATGTTGCGAAGACACTCACGGCAGTGGTATGCTCAAGGATTAATTTCAGCCGCCTCCTGTTTGATTACCCGCCTCCAGAAGCAGTCTATATAGCAATGAAACCACGAAACAAGTGGAATTATATATATATATATATATATATATATATATATATATTATATATATATATATATATATATATATATATATATATTCTTCTTTCAACACGTCGATCGTTTCCCACTGAAGCGGGGTGGCCCAAAATGAAAAACGAAAGTTTCCCCTTTTACATTTAGTAATATATACAGGAGAAGGGGTTACTAGCCCCTTGCTCCCGGCATTTTAGTCGCCTCTTACGACACGCATGGCTTACGGAGGAAGAATTCTGTTCCACTTCCCCATGGAGATAAGAGGAAATAAGAACAAGAACTAGTAAGAAAATAGAAGACAACTCAGAGGGGTGTGTATATATATGCTTGTACATGAATGTGTAGTGTGACCTAAGTGTAAGTAGAAGTAGCAAGATGTACCTGAAATCTTGAATGTTTATGAGACAGAAAAAAGACACTTGCAATCCTACCATCATGTAAAACAATTACAGGCTTTCGTTTTACACTCACTTGGCAGGATGGTATATATATATATATATATATATATATATATATATATATATATATATATATATATATATATATATATATATATATATATATATATATATATATATATATGTGTGTGTGTGTAATATATATATATATATATATATATATATATATATATATAAATATATATATATATATTTTATATATATATATATATATATATATATATATATATATATATATATACATATACATACGTTCAATACAAGTAATTTGAAAGCAAGTCTCGCTGGTAGTCACACACATTCCCGCCATGCAAAACAGAAACAAAAAGACTGTAAAAACGCCAGTGTATTGTCTGCCTAAGAAAGCTACGAAAAACCTCCGACAAAAGTCTCAGTGACTGCAAGTTTCTCATTGAGGTGCATCAATAGGTGTAGCCTGTGTGCCTCAACCAGTCACTTCATCGGCTGTGTATAGGTATTTCTTAACTTCCACCTACACACTTGATTTCTGGACATTTCCTCTGCACCACATCCTTTCCGCAACTCTTGGACGCCTCTCTTGCTTCCACCTTGTTTTGTAAGCAAATGGTCAGAGTGCTGTGGATTAAGAAGCAAACTGGAACCTGCGGAACTATATGTATCTTATGATTTTTTTTTATTTAATAAGCCTGTAAGCCAGCCGTCAAGTAACCAAAAGCTCCACTGAACGGGTCATCTTATAACTAAGATCAGTGTCAAGATAAATTGTCCCATTTTTCTTAGCAAACAAAATATTCCTTACCAATACATGCTGACTAGCATAGAGGACATGCATATATAAATGATCGGTAGTTGCGAATAACTAGACATACAAACATACTCAAGAATGTTAACGATGAGTAATATTCATTGGGTAATTGTGATTTGAAGGCGATATTGCTTTGTAGAAAATAAAAAAAGAGTGCTGCATGTAACCAATACAATAATTAAGCTACTCTTATAATTTTTTTGCAATGTTACATTTCTAATCTGTTTAAAAAAAAATATTCAGTCAGTTTCACAGAGGAGCCTTATGAGAATGTCGTTCCCTGTCTTGATGAATAAGACGCATACAACACATGTTGCATATGCGTCTTAAAGTTAAAAATGTATATCTGTATAATGTATGACACACGAAGTAAAATGTTTTATATATATATATATATATATATATATATATATATATATATATATATATATATATATATATATATATATATATATATATATATATATATATACTATATATATTGGTCAATTAGCAAGAACTCGCTTAAAATTAAGTACTTTCTAAAATTTTCTCTTATACGTTTAAAGATATATGTATATTTTTTTCATTTGTGTTAATGTAAAAATTAATAATTTTGTACGAAAAGAACCTTAGAAAACTTACCTAACCTTATCATAACAAGCGCAATTTAATTTAGTCTAATCCTAATATATTTTAGATAAGTTTACAATAATTTAATAATAAACAAACACAATGAAATATATTTTTTTCGTTAGGTTCAGAATAATTTTTGCGAAATTACTTCATACACAAATTTTCGCTTGCCTTATTCGGCAAGAAGAGCGTTGAGAATATATACACAGACACACAGACACAGACACACAGACACAGACACAGTCACAGACACACAGACACACACACACACACACACATACATACAGGACCCTGTACACTGTGTACGTTAGGCCCATACTGGAGTATGCAGCACCAGTTTGGAACCCACATCTAGCCAAGCACGTAAAGAAGCTAGAGAAAGTGCAAAGGTTTGCAACAAGACTAGTCCCGGAGCTAAGGGGTATGTCCTACGAGGAGAGGTTAAGGGAAATCGACCTGACGACACTGGAGGACAGGAGAGATAGGGGGGACATGATAACGACATATAAAATACTGAGAGGAATTGACAAGGTTGACAGAGACAGAATGTTCCAGAGATGGGACACAGCTACAAGGGGACACAGTTGGAAGTTGAAGACTCAGATGAATCACAGGGATGTTAGGAAGTATTTCTTCAGTCACAGAGTGGTCGGGAAGTGGAATAGCTTGGAAAGCGATGTAGTGGAGGCAGGTTATATACATAGCTTTAAGAAGAGGTATGATAAAGCTCATGGCGCAGGGAGACTGACCCAGTAGCGGCCAGTGAAGAGGAGGGGCCAGGAGCTATGTATCGACCCCTGCAACCACAACTAGGTGAGTACACACACACACACACATTATATATATATATATATATATATATATATATATATATATATATATATATATATATGTCGTGCCGATTAGGTAAAACTGGTCAATTAGCAAGAACTCATTTAAAATTAAGTCCTTTCTAAAATTTTCTCCTATACGTTTAAAGATATATTTTTTTCATTTACGTTAATGTAAAAATTTATAATTTTGTACCAAGAGAAACTTTGAAAACCTACCTAACCTTATTACAACAAGCTCAATTTAATTTAGCCTAACCCAACTAAATATATTTTAGATACGTTAACATTAATTTAATAATAAACAAACACAATGAAATATATTTTTTTCGTTAGGTTCAGAATGATTTTTGCGAAATTATTGCATACACAAATTTTCGCTTGTCTTATATGGCAAAAAGAGCGTTGCTATTTAAGCCAAAATCGCAAGTTTTACCTAATCGGCACGACATATATATATGTGTGTGTGTGTGTGTGTTAGTTACCATTTTGTCCTAGGCACATGTCGATTAGACACTAGGCCTGTTGTATGTATGTATGTGTGTGTGTGTGTAACGAAACACTTCGAAATGTTTCGGCCCCGCCGGGAATTGAACCCGGGCCCTCCGTGCGTGAAGCAAGAGCGCTAGCCACCATGCCATCGGGGCGTGTGTGTTAGTTACCATTTTGTCCTAGGCACATGTCGATTAGACACTAGGCCTGTTGTATGTATCTGTGTGTGTGTGTGTATGTAAGGAAACACTTCTAAATGTTTCCGCCCCGCCGGGAATAGAACCCGGCCCCTCTGTGCGTGAAGCGAGAGCTTTACCACTAGGCCACCGGGGCTGTGTGTGTGTGTGTGTGTGTACTCACCTATTTGTACTCACCTATTTGTGGTTGCAGGGGTCGAGTCATAGCTCCTGGCCCCGCCTCTTCACTGATTGCTACTAGGTCCTCTCTCTCCCTGCTCCATGAGCTTTATCAAACCTAGTCTTAAAACTATGTATGGTTCCTGCCTCCACTATGTCGCTTTCTAAGCTATTCCACTTCCTGACAACTCTATGACTGAAGAAATACTTCCTAACATCCCTTTGACTCATAGGAGTCTTCAACTTCCAATTGTGACCCCTTGTTTCTGTGTCCCCTCTCTGGAACATCTTGTCTCTGTCCACCTTATCTATTCCTCGCAGTATTTTATATGTCGTTATCATGTCTCCCCTAACCCTCCTGTCCTCTAGTGTCGTCAGGCTGATTCCCTTAACCTTTCTTCGTAGGACAATCCCCTTAGCTCTGGGACTAGTCTTGTTGCAAACCTTTGCACTTTCTCTAATTTCTTGACGTGCTTGACCAGGTGTGGGTTCCAAACTGGTGCTGCATACTCCAGTATGGGCCTGACGTATATGGTATACAGAGTCTTGAATGATTCCTTAGTGAGGTATTGGAACGCTATTCTTAGGTTTGCCAGCCGCCCGTATGCTGCAGCAGTTATCTGATTGATGTGTGCCTCAGGAGATGTGCTCGGTATTATACTCACCCCAAGATCTTTTCTTTGAGTGAGGTTTGCAGTCTTGGCCACCTAGACTATACTCTGTCTGCGGTCTTCTTTGCCCTTCCCCGATATTCATGACTTTACATTTGGCAGGGTTAAATTCAAGGAGCCAGTTACTGGACCAGGCTTGCAGCCTGTCCAGGTCTCTTTGTAGTCCTGCCTGATCCTCGACTGATTTGATTCTTCTCATTAACTTCACATCGTCTGCAAACAGGGACACTTCTGAGTCTATCCCTTCCGTTATGTCATTCACGTGTGTGTGTGTGTGTGTGTGTGTGTGTGTGTGTGTGTGTGTGTGTGTGTGACTGTGTGTCTGTGTCTGTGTATATATTCTCAGCATATATACAATGAGAAATACACCTCTTATTATATGTAACCTTACTGTGAGAAACGTGGTTGGTTGGTTAATGGGGACTTAGTAAGTTCACTCAGGTTCAGGTACACATAAATACAGTTACATAAATTGTCATACATAGCAGCATATGTATAGATTACCTAAGATAACCCAGACGAAGCGACTTATTTCAACTGGGTTCCTTGTAATATCTTATTATTTAAATTTAACTGTTATAAAATGCTAAGTAACTCATTTTTTTTGTTTAATATCTTTATTATGCACCCCATACCCATCCTGTGGGCGATAGTCAAAAGATTACAGAGGTACATAATGGGTCCAGGGATTGGACCCCAAAGTTTGATAGCTGGGCAAGTTACAAATGTAATGAACTCAGGTAGATCTGGTCACAATCATGACAAGTTACTCAATTATGTGAAAAACAGTTATAATCAAGGAGATATACTAGGAATATGGTAAACTGAGTTATTTACATTAAGATTAAAGAGACGATCAGATCACAGAAATAGGTGCATGTTACAGTAATAAGTACAAGTATGTTATCTATACAATAAATCATTCTTTTCCTTTTCTGTAGCTTCATTCATTAAGTAATTAAGTACCTTTTAGCCCTCTTCTTGAATTGGCTCATTCTAGCTCATTCAAAAATGCTCAATGTTATTTTCCTTAAGATGATCTCAATTTTATATTACCATCCTCCTAAACACTTGTTACAATGTAATATCATCATATTGTAACTTTAACAGTATAATATCATCATATTGTAATTTTTTAATTAGAAATCAAATATATAACTAGAATAAACTCAATCAATTTCTCTAATATTATGTACATAGTCTATAAGTCATTAGATTAAGCTGCCCCTAATGCCACGGCATGTCAGTGGCTCTCCTTGCACTTCAGTTTATGATTGTAACTACCAATATCTATGTAACATTGCAATGAAATAAAATTTACTTTACTTTACTTTGACATGTTCAGGCAGTCCGTTCCACTCCTTTATTACTGTACAATAAAATGTGTTTGAAGCCTGACCACCGACAGTGGGTACAGTACTACAAAGTTGTGTTCCCTGTCCCTAGTAGTATACTTGTTTTGGTTCCCAGTCTTGGCAAATTTGGCAGCAAGATATTCTGGACACTGTATGAGCAATTTTATAAACATTATTTAACTTTGGTTTCACTCTGTCTTCAACATTCAGCATATACAATTGTTGAAATTCATCCTGTCCTACATGCTCTCTTGGACCCCGGTCCAGGATGAATCTCACCATTTTGTTCTGGGTGATTTGTAGTCTGTCTCTCAGTTTTTTTGTATTTTTTTTGTAAGGCAGAGTACCATGACATTGTATACGAGCTAGACATAGGGTCCTGCGAGCCTCAGTATATATACTGTCTGTAGAGGAACTTTAATCTGGCATGCTTGGGTCAAAGGGAATTCCCAGATATGTCACTTGAGGAAACTGAAGTGATCGGTTCCCTCTTACACTGGACATTAAAATTATTTACCCTTTTCAGTTTATTTTTCGTGCCAAAGAGTATGGCTTCCTTTTTCCCGAAGTGTAACGATAATTTGTTGTCTACTGACCATTTGCTTCACGACTCTATAGTTCTAGTGACACTACATTTAGCTATATCTTGTGGGTTTTTACCTGACACTAACAAAACACTGTCGTATGCATACAACACAAGCTTACACTTGACACCGATGGGTATGTCATTCACATAACATAGGAACAGTAAGGAACCCCACATTCTATCGGCAGGGGTTCTGATTCTGTGTTGTTGATCTTGACAATTTGTTTCCTTTTGCTCAGGTAGGAGTTAAACCAGTCTACAGAACCTATGCCGATAGCTTGTAGTTGCTTACATAATATATTATGATTGACCGTATCGAAGGCCTTTTGCAAGTCTAGGGTCACCATACTTATGAGATTACCTAGCGACATTTGAGTTCTCAGGTAGTCCATCAGATTAATTAGGGAGATATCGGTCACGTAAGATCTGAAACCTGATTGCTAACTATGGAGAAGGTTTTTGTCATTAAGATTCTCAACTACTTAACAGTACACCGCCTTCTCAAGAATTTTGGACATCTCACTGAGTATACGTACTAACAGACCTATACCTGGAGTCTACCTGGAGAGAATTCCAGGGGTCAACGCCCCCGCGGCCAGGTCTGTGACCAGGCCTCCTGTTGGACCAGAGCCTGATCAACCAGGCTGTTACTGCTGGCCGCACGCAGTCCAACGTACGAACCACAGCCCGGCTGATCAGGTACCGACTTGAGGTGCCTGTCCAGTGCCTGCTTGAAGACAGCCAGGGGCTTGTTGGTAATCCCCCTGATGTATGCTGGGAGGCAGTTGAACAATTTTGGGCCCCTGACACTTATTGTGTTGTCCCTCAACGTGCTAGTAGCACCCCTGCTCTTCATTGGGGGGATGTTACATCGCCTGCCGAGTCTTTTGCTTTCGTAGGGAGTGATTTTTGTGTGCAAGTTTGGTACTAAGCCCTCGAGAATTTTCCATGTGTATATAATAATGTATCTCTCCCGCCTGCGTTCTAGAGAGTACAGGTTTAGGAACTTCAAGCGTTCCCAGTAGTTGAGGTGGTTTATCGCACTTATGCGTGCGGTGAAGGTTCTCTGCACATTTTCAAGGTCAGCAATTTCACCCGCCTTGAAAGGTGCAGTTAGTGTGCAGCAATATTCCAGCCTAGATAGAACAAGCGATCTGTAAAGTGTCAACATGGGCTTGGCATCCATGGTTTTGAAGGTTCTCATTATCCATCCTGTCATTTTTCGAGCAGATGCAATTGCTACATCGTTATGGTCCTTGAAGGTGAGATCCTCTGACATGATCACTCCCAGGTCTTTGACATTAGTTTTTTGCTCTATTGTGTGGTTGGAATTAGTTTTGTAGTCCGATGAGATTTTAATTTCTTCACGTTTTCCGTATCTGAGTAATTGAAATTTCTCATCATTGAACTTCATATTGTTTTCTGCAGCCCATTTAAACATTTGGTTTATGTCTGCTTGGAGTCTTGCAGTGTCTTCAACGGTGGACACTGTCATACAGATTCGGGTGTCATCTGCAAAGGAAGACACAGCACTGTGGCTTATATCCCTGTCAATGTCTGATATGAGGATGAGGAATAGGATGGGAGCAAGTACTGTGCCTTGTAGAACAGAGCTTTTCACAGTAGCTGCCTCAGACTTTACTCTGTTGACTACTACTCTTTGTGTTCTACATGTTAGGAAATTATAGATCCATCTATCAACTTTTCCTGTTATTCCTTTATCACGCATTTTGTGTGCTAGTTACACCATGGTCACACTTGTCAAAGGCTTTTGCAAAATCTGTGTATATAACATCTGCATTCTGCATGCGGGGAGCCCCAGATCAACAAAATGTGATCAGCCGTGAGGGAGCTTTCTCCAAATTCAACTTCAATAACAAAAACATAAGGTGGGACCAAGTAAACCAAGTCCTAAATGATATAAACTGGGAAGATTGCCTAAGCATCACGGATCCCAACCTATGTCTAGAACAAATTAACTCTGTGGTACTTAAGGTTTGCTCAAGGCAAATTCCCTTAAGGAAAAGGAGGAGAAGATGCAAACTAGAAAGAGAGAGGCGCTCCCTATACAGGCGAAGGCAAAGAATAACGGAGCGGCTACAGGAGGCCAATATCTCTGAAATACGTAGGGAGACACTAGTCAGAGAAATAGCAAACATCTAATTAAAACTAAAGGAATCTTACAGGAATCAAGAGACACGGGAAGAACTAAAAGCCATAAATGAAATTGAAAGAAACCCTAAGTATTTCTTTTCCTATGCAAAATCAAAGTCGAGAACAACAACCAGTATTGGGCCCCTACTTCAACCGGATGGGTCCTACACAGATGACAGCAAGGAAATGAGTGAGTTACTTAAATTCCAGTATGACTCAGTCTTTAGCGAGCCACTAACCAGACTGAAAATCGAAAACCTAAAGATTTTTATGAGAGTGCCACAGAGCTTGACAGACGCATGCCTTTCTGACATCACCACGACGCCAAATGACTTCGAAAAGGCAATAAATGACATGCCCATGCACTCCGCTCCAGGCCCAGACTCATGGAACTCCGTGTTCATCAAGAACTGCAAGAAGCCCCTATCACATGCTTTTAACATCCTTTTGCGTTTGCTTTTAACAGTTGCTGATGTCAGATCTAGTATTTTTCTTGAAGATAGGAGTAACTCTGGCCTCCTTGAACCCCTCCGGAACAATACTAGTGGTGATATACAAATTTATTATGTGAGCAATGGGGATTGGCAATTCAGAGGCACCATCTTTTAGGAACTTAGCCAGGATGTTATCTGGACCGGTGTTTTAGTTGGGGTTAACCTCCTTAGTTCTTTTCGCACGAAATCATAAGATACACTTACTAGTTGTCAACTGTTTGGAGACGCCTTTATTAGTACAGCATGTTTTAAACTTATTGGAGTCCGTATTAAAGGTATTCGATGCAACCGGCAGTTTACTTGCTAGTGTTGATGCAACAGTTGTGTAGTATGAATTAAAATGATTTGCGACTTGAGTTGTTTCATTGTATACCTCGTTATCGATATTTAGCATTACCATGCTAAATATCGATAGCGAGGTATGTTAGATCTATCTAAGGGTTTATAGCTATACCCCAGCTTTTTTAGTTGTTGCCAGAACGTTCTGAGGTTATTCTTGTATTCTTCCATTTTTGAGCAGTAATACCTTGCCTTTGCTCCTTTTATAAACCTTACTTATAGACTACACGAGAGTTATTAAGGCTGCATGTTACCTTTTTTTTCACCACCAGTCGAGAATACTTTCAGCATATAGTAGTATAAACAAACATGTACATCACGGTGTAGATATCCTGTGATATACATAATGTACCAGTGTTGCATGCCTAAAAAGTATAGGTCCTTAGAATCATTGTATAAATTTATACTAATCTCTTAAAAATATTTGTAGATTTCATGAATAGAACTTGTATTATTTATGATTTTCTTGATAAGTGAACGGAAAAAAAGGAAATAATTTTAAATAGTTATACACAATTCAGTAATAAAAGAAAACATTTTTGCCATCAGATATAAGAAAATGAAGCAAAACTGATGGGTAACTAAAATAAGTATCCTCTTTCCAGGAAATTAAGCTGTTAAGTAAGTAAGTAAGTTTATTCAGGTATACACAAATACATTTACATAGATTATCATACATAGCAGCATATGTGTAGAAAACCTAGGATAACCCAAAAAGTCAGACAGAGTGACTTATTTCCATTGGGGTCCTTGGTTGTCACAATTTAAATGACTTGACTGAACTATAACACGCCCAAACACTTTTTAGAGTATACCCATATGTAGTTAGACTGTTGGGTTTAGTCCTGACTCTTTCTCTTCTACTTCAGCTCTTCCTCTCACCGGCTATTCTTCTTCTGTCCCCACTTCCCCTCGCCCCTAGTGGGTCCTTACCTGAGAGTCTGAACTAACTAACTTTAGAGTCTAGAAACTGTAAATCATATCTCAGAACTCTAGTCGTACTAACTTGTTTGCCTGACTCTTAGACATTACCTTTACCAACATCATGTCAAGGCCCAAAAATCCCTTTGTCTCCTCTTACACCTATCTAATTGCTCGCACATGCCTGCTGAATGATTTACCGCAAAACCTCCTTCACCCTTTCCTTCCATTCTTTCCTGCTACGTCCCATCTTGGGGCAAAACATCTCATAAATCACTAATTTGCTCTTATAATAATAATATCTTTATTTACTACAAGTACATGTACATAGTATACAGGCCTAGCTGACATCAATGACATACTACTATATAGAAAGCCCCTTATTATGCAGAGCATTTCGGGCAAATTAGGTCCTTGTCCCAGGATGCGACCCACACCAGTCGACTAACTCCTAGGTACCCATTTTACTGATGGGTGAACATAGACAACCGGTGTTAAGAAACACGCCCAATGTTTCTACCAGCGATGGGAATCGAACGCAGGCCCTCGCCGTGTGAAGCGAGAGCTTTAGCGACCAGGTAGTACGTTGGTAGACGGCAACCACCAAGGGAGGTACTACCGTTTTGCCAAATGAGTGTAAAACGGAAGCCTCCTGTAATTGTTTTACACAATGATAGGATTGCTTGTGTCTTTTACTTCTTTCTCATAAACACACAGGATAGTAGGTAACATTTTGTTCAGATTTTTAACCCCGGAGGGTTAGCCACCCAAGATAACCCAAGAGAGTCAGTGTGTCATCGAGGACTGCCTGTCTCATTTCATTGGGGTCTTTTAATTTTGTCCCCCAGGATGAGACCCACTTCAGTTGACTAATACCCAGGTACCTACTTGCTTGCTAGGTTAAAATTAGACAGCAGGTGTAAGGAAACACGCCCAGTGTTTTCACCCATCCGGGAATCGAACTACGAACACTCAGTGTGTGAGGCGAGAGCGTTGCCTACCATGCCACGGGACACCCATCTTACTACTTTTACTTACACTTAGGTCACACTTCACATGCATGTACACGTATATGAATGCACACCTGAGTTTTCTTCTATTTTCTTTATAGTTCTTGTTCTTATTTATTTTCTTTCATATCCATGAGGAAGTGGAAAAGAATCCTTCCTCCGTAAGCCATGTTTTCTAGGATTAATTATGTTGTTGCAGGCGGGTAGCAATGATAAAGCTTCGGAGGCTTCTTACTTTATTTGCGATATCGTGGGTACTTAGGCAGTGTGTTAGTGCCCATGGCCCGGGAGGGCCATCCCTGCGAGGGAGAGAGGACTAGGCCTTGTTGACTCTTGGTCGTGAAGTGAGAGAGAGGCAGGCGTGGACAGGCTGAAGTGGCATGTCCATCAGCTTGCCCTCTGGGGAAAACTATAAGAACTAGGCATGTGGCCTACAGTCTACATTTCGCTCGGCTGGCAGACAGCATAGGCTGTCTATATTCACTTGGCCACCACCACCATGGTCGTCCTCCACCATGATTAGCTGTAAAAAAAATCTTGGTCTCTCACAGGAACAGGGCACAGACAAAATAAAAATATATACACATATGGACATGGAAAAAAAATAACTTCCTACAGAGAGGGAAGAAAAAAAAGGTGGTGTGCTTCGTGTTCTAAGGCAGTGAGCGTCGATGGGCATCACTGCATGCCTTCCTGCGTCTGGACAGATACTGCAACACAGGGGACATCGCTGCGGCTGAGCTGTGATGTAACAGGGTACTGTCTCCTCTGGAGCGGTGAAGCAGTCATCGTAGTAGTCATTGCAGGGTTCACTCATCTTGGGGCACAACCTGCTGTTGCCCTTGAGTGAGGCGTCGTCAGTACTTGGCAACTGGGCTGGACTTCTGGCAAGCGACTCAGGAGGACATTTCTTGACTGGTACTGTCGCTGGGGCTGTCACTGCCAGTGTGCGTAGAGCAAGTCGTGGCAAGAACAACTCGGGCAAAATGTCTGAGGGTCGTAACAGCATACACTGTACTGGAGTGAGCAGACTAGCAGTCAAAGTGACATCATCTTTGTGCAGGCTGCTCACTGAAGCTTTGACATGATGTTGACAGTCGCCTGCCGACAGGGCTAACTGCGGCTTGACGAGTGTCATTCTCTCAACAGTTGGAGTTACAGCAGAGGTTGGTGTTAGAGTCCTCAGACTGGTTCTCTACATATAACTGCACTCTGACGGTCAGGAGGTGAAGTGGAAACGAGTCTCAATGGAAATTGTAGCGGGTACGATTCAGCAGGGCATGGGTATCTACGAGTGGCGAATATAAAGAGCTTTCTGTACATGGGGGCTCAGACGCTCGTAATTGATGCCTGAACTGACTAATGTCAGCTTTAAGCGGTCACACGGGGTGACTAAGTAACACGAGGTGCTACACAGTGGTCTGGGCTCAGAACATACTGTGGTCCACACACACAGCTGTACTCAAGACCACACGGAAAACTGCACACACCTACTGCACATTCGGTTACATGACGCTTTTCTGTCCAAAACTCGACACTAAGCCATACACGAACATGTGAGAACACTGACTGAGAGGAATTAATTAACACATGACATATATCTTCTCTCAAACTTCTCGACAATACTGAAACAAAAATGCTCACTGTGAAACTATAACACTTGATGTGACATCATGTGGTGATGTCAAGCGTGACGTCATGGGGTGACATCAGGCAGCATGGTGACATCAGCAGACGTTGCGAGGTGACGTCCTGGAGTGATTTCATGGGGTGACATCAGCCAACATCGTGGATGATGTCGTGAGGTGACGTCATGAGGGATGTCATGGGGTGACATCACGAGTGACGTCAGGCAGACATCTAGAGTGACGTCAATGGAGTGATGCGGCAGCAGAGTGGGTGGGGATCTGGCTTGGTAACCCACGTGGCTTGCTCCACGTGGCTTCGTCCACACATGGCTTTGTGATCCATGTGGCTTCGAGTGACCTTGGATACACAGCTCTGGCAAAGAATTCACACTTGAATTCACAGGAATACAGCAGAGGGAGTGAGAGCGACGGTGAGGTGTATGGTGACGGTGTGAGGAGCATGGGTGGCGTGTGGGGAGGTGAAGTACAAAGGCCCACTTCCTCCTCCCTACCCACAAACTCTGGGAGAAACATCCATACTGGACACTGAAATCACCACAAACTCACCTCTGACTTGCTGAAATAGCTGTGCTGAGCTGAAAAATAACAGAAGAACATACTGGTAACACTGAACACGTGACTTGAAAACAGCGTGGGGCGCTGTGGCGTGGAGTAGCAGGGACGCCACTTACATTTCTCGGAGAAATTCGACAAATTTCGGCCTGGATCCTGCTTGTGCCTGTGTCTAGATGCTGAGACTTACAGACACAACATCAGGATAACCTGTTGAGAGATGGATGCTTCTTGTGTAGGGTGATGAAGTGAAGACAACTTCCTTCCCTCTTGGGCAACACATCTGCTGTGACCGCCACTGTCACCAATGTTTTCTAAGGAATAATTATGTCGTCGTTGCAGGGGAGCAATGATAAAGCTTCGGAGGCTTACTTTATTTGCGATATCGTGGGTACACAGGCAGTGTGTTAGTGCCCATGGCCCGGGAGGCCCATGCCCGTGAGGGAGGATGCCTGGTCGTGAAGTGAGAGAGAGGCAGGCGTGGGCAGGCTGAAGTGGCTTGCCCTCTGGGGGAAACTATGGGAACTAGGCATGTAGGCTTACAGTCTACATTTCACTCGGCTGGCAGACAGCATAGGCTGTCTACAAGTCATGCGTGCCGTAAGAGGAGACTAAAATGCAGATATTCGTTGTAACATTCATTGTTTCAAACCCATACCAGAACGGTGGCACAACTATACTCTGATAACGTTCTCCTTTTTTCATTCATTGATAAACTTCTTTCTTTTTATAGACAACTCGGAATTCAGACTATCTTTTTCCATTAGCAGTTCTGTGACTCATCTTTCACCGACCCATCTATCGACACATACATTCCCAAATATCTGAATGCATTAACATTTTCTATGTGAAGCCTGAACAATCTTTTATTGTTCAGACTTCATATTCTCATCGCCTTACTTTCTTCTATGTTCACTATCAGTTTCCATCTTTCACACACCCTCCATCGCTTTTTGCAACTTCTGAAACTTCCAAAAAGCATCGTATGATAAGCAAAGAGTAACTGCAACAACTCTCACTATATCAGTTCATTATCTGTTAAGCTCGTACCTCTTCCCAACGTTAACATTCACTTATTTTACAAGACCATTTTTAAACACAATAAAAGTCATAGTGCCATCACACATCCCTGTTTAAGGCTCACTTCTACTGTAAAATTCTCCTCCTGTTACAATTTCTAATCTGAGTATTACTTCTATTCCCTTGTCTAAGTATTACTCATTTATATATTTGAACGTTGACACTTGTTCCACACATTTTTTTCGCTTTCTAAATTACCTTGTTTCCCCTTCACTGCTACTTTCTGGTTTTAACATAACTCTTCGAAACGCTTCTGCCATACACTTTATTCATTATAATCAATAGACATATTACCCTATAATTCCTGCTCTCTCTCTCTTGCTCCCATAATTCCTACACTCTATTACCGCTTTTCCTCCCCAATAGAAATCAGTTACACATGTTCTCTGCCAGTCCTTAGGTACCTTTCCTGTTTTTTTATAACTGTAATGAACAATTGCACCAGCCATTCCAAAACTATATATTTCCCCATCAACATGAGTGTCCGCCAGCCTCGTACTAACATACCACATTTCACGACACTATCACAACGAAAAGAAATGTATGTGGTGAGATATATATGCAAATTTTTATGAGTGTTGACATGCACAACATCTAACAGCGACGATTTTTATCTTTACTATGATAAACGGAGAGTGGTGTGAATTATTTAAAATCTCTGTTTTTTCAGGCTATATTTCTTTGTTGTGACGGCCTGGGTTATTTAAGAGTAGTTCAGGGTAGACAAACCAGATGTTTTTCGGCCGCTGCACGATCTGAGAAAAGTATCTCCATATTCTGTAATTCCAGTCTCCTGTGCCTCAGTTCACGCGATTGGAATAGGGTAGAGTGCGGCATAAGTTGATAATGCAGATAAATATTAGCTATGAATATTTCAAGAGAATCAGAAAGGGCATTCGCAAGTTACCATACAGAAACTAATAGGAAAATTTCTTCGATAAAAATGGTGAATTTGGACATACACAGACCAAATCTAATTCATAGCTTTAAGAGGGACCAAAAAGACAAATATTCTAAAATACACAAGCACATTAAGGTTGAAGCCGCTCAAATGTTGCGCTATCAAGTAATCAGCCTGGAAAATTGACACTAATCAGATGCGACACTCAGAAATTATTTCATGAAAGCAGTATTTAAGTTTTTCCAATTTCTTTTAAAAACAAGCAAATTGGAACCTACACAAGCCAAAAAACCAATCCTAACTTTTCTCTAGTAAGATTGACCAACTTTTTTGAGTAAGTTTTATGTAAGCTTAGTGTACATAATAATAATTTTTTTAACAATGGTCTTGAGGCCACACATATGTAATATCCAAAAAATCATTAATCAGATTTACCTAGGATAATCAAATAAAGTTAAATAATATGACGTATTTGTGATCAGAAGACATTCTACAGTTATTTCACAGTCTAAGCAAATTTGATTAATAAATTTGACATATGATAACTTACATAACCTTCGGGGATACCTAAATATGCTTTTTCTAATTACATTAACCTTTATGGTTCGGTTTGAACAATTACTAATACTTAATGAAATTAGTAAATCTTTTTCAGATATTTAATAAGACTTCTTTATAATAACTCGCATATTACAATATTTAACATGAGTAATTTTACAAGATCACAATATTGAAATTTCGCTAAAGGAATAAACAAAAAGTGTAGAATAAATATTTTATTTTAAATGAAAACTTTGTTCTCTTTTACAAGGGATTTGTTGTTTGTTGTTGGTTGAATTCCTTTGTTTTCATCTGACATGTATGGAAAATAAAAACACATGTAGAATAAGCCTTTGTTATGACAATGTTTCGCTCTAAGGTAGCGGTTCTTAACCGGGGGGTTCGCCTCCCAAGGGGGGCGTGGCTAATTTCCTGGGTGCGCCCCGAACCCAGATGTATTAATGTGTTGTGCATTTGCGATTTTCTCCTTAAATAGACTATTGAATAGTTGAAAATAAAATTAAGATTGAAAACTAGTTTCTCAATTTTATTATTTAAAAAGAGAGGGCTTTCTGGAATTTTACATTTAGAGTTTTATATGAAATGAAAGAAGGGGGGAGTAGAGATGAGGACCAACTGTGATAGGGGGTGCCACCAATAGTAGGTTAAGAACCACCGCAAGGTGAGTGTTTTATCATTAGCATGACTTGAAAAAGCTGTCTGTAGAGCAAATCTTTGTCACAGTAAAGGCTTGTTCTCCTGTATGTATTTTTGTTTTCATTTGTAATATCTCTGAAATTGTTAACCCAAACACTAATGCAAATCATACTGTGTCAGTATGTTATATACATAATAAATTACTGAATAAAAAAGCCTATCAACAACAATACACTGATTTAACGGTCTTGATTATACCACCGTTTTAGTTGTCTTCACATTGAAAGAAGTTATATAAAGGAACCAAACCTTATAAAACTTATTTTTTTATGTCGTTAGTAAACATTTATTTCCATTTCGGTTTATAATAATTCTAAAAATACTTTTTGAGGGTGGCTCGTTCATGGTATGTTCGGAAGTGTGACTGACTTTCACGCTGGAGGCGTGTTATGATCCTGCAGTGCTATTTATAAATTTTGTATTCATTCTAGTAGGACTTACAAATTTCATAGGGCCGCTAGACAAACTAACTGCTAGTTGCGGACTGCCAGCAAATGTAGCAAGCACATCAAAAACAGATTTAAAAATGAACATGTTTGTATTGCTTAATACTATTCAGACCCAGTGGTTAATCTGTCTCGTCGAACACTGGTCAGGATGTTTCCGTGTGGCAGGTTTTGCGCTGGCAGGTAGTTTGACCAGGTGGTGGTATTGAAATTCCCCAAACAGTACCCTTAATCTTACGCATGTGTGGTATCTCACGCAGCCATGGACAAATATGGCTTGTGATGTCTTCAAATAGATTGTTCGCTAAAACAATTGCATTCTTGAGATTTTTGTACGTCAGATTTGCTTTCTTTGACATTTTAAGATAGGGAAAATGATTTTTTTATATTTTTGGCCGCGCTACACAGCAATAAGTGTCGTTCACTACAACTACAAAGATTTACTATAATATCCGCCATTCACTACATCAGCCACAGTTTGCTACAAATGACAACTCTTCGTCTCTGTTCACTACACCAACCATCATCTCTTACAGTTAGTACAAAAACTTTTAACTGAAATTTATTCGGGCTGTAAATTTAGGTTTGAGTTCAAATAAAGACTTGTGCTCTGGCTAATAAGACAACAAAAATACCCGGCAATCTCAAATTTTGCAGTAGACATTCTTGTGTCTTTTAGCTAAATATATTTTCGAGACTTTTCGTCGCTGTTGTCAGTAGAAAAAAAAACAATCAAGGCTCTGAAAGTTTGAGGAAAATAACTGAACAGGCATTTCCAGTATGCCTTTTATTGAGATCTTATGCAAAAAACATGCAGCACCTTCATCTTATTAATATATATAGTATATATACGTATATCTGTTGGCTGTTCCCAACTCCAGCCTTGGCACACGCCTCGACCCACAGACCATCCGCATTGGTGTTGCCCTTCGACTGGCCGCCCCTATTCTCGCCGAACACAGGTGTATTTGTGGCAGTGAAGCAGCAGATCGATTCGGGTACCATGGTCTTGTGTGTCGTAAATCCGAGGGAAAGATTGCAAGACATGAAGAGGTTAATAACATTATCAAGAGGAGCCTCACAACAGCCGGATGCCCAGCAGTAAGGGAGCCACCCCAACTATGCAGATCTGATGGCAGCCAAAAGCGTCCAGATGGTATCACCCTTCAAGCCTGGACAGACGGCAAGCAGGTGGTGTGGGACTACACATGTGCATCTACCTTGGCTGATACCTATTACCAATACACCAGGGAGGAAGGAGGGACAGCTGCCACCTTCAGGAAGTCCCAAAAGTCGAGAAAATATGGAGAACTTTCCCATCATTATATGTTTGTTCCCATAGGCTCAGAGACCCTTGGCTCATGGGGAAAGAGTGCATCTAAGTTTCTCAAGGAGCTGGGCAAAAGACTCAACAGGGTAACTAGGGATCCCAGGTTATGTATTTCTTGAGTTGTTATATCTAGTAGATATTCTTCTTTGCAAGACATTACGTACCTTAAAAGTCCGCAGACAACTAAATTTTATATCCGTGGCACAGCTTTTAACCCTTGAGTGCTGACCTATACTTAGCTCAGTGCTGATCTGTACTTAGCTCAGTGCTGACCTGTACTTAGCTCAGTGAGGATGTGTCTAATGTACTGTCTGTGAATCTGAACCAAGATGTCCTCCATTGAACAACTTTACCAGCAGCTTAAGGAGGAGCTTAGAGTAGCTAAGCTCCAGATACGGCGATTGACGGAGGAAAACAAGATGATTCGTAGTAATCCTGTTGTGAGTCCTCAGGTCAGAAGGGAAACCTGGACAGTGGCCGGGCAACATGGAACGAAGCTGAGGATCAAGAAGACTGATGTTCATTGCAATCGCTTTGGTGGGCAGGTGTAGCTGTGTTATATTTATCAACATTTGCTTTATATCGTATTCAAATGTGTCTCTTTTTGGCAGATGTCATACCAACAGCAAAAGTGTTGGCCGTCAGCAAATTCTGTTACAGGTGTTATAGGGCTCTGCGGAAAACTTCTGATAATCGTACAGATTTTCTCAACTATTTTAATCAGAATTTCTTACTTTATCCAGTACTGTTGATAAATTAGACACATATTCAACACTTGAGTATCTTTATTGAGGAAACGTTTCGCCACACAGTGGCTTCATCAGTCCATACAAAGGAGAATCATGAAGAACAGGAGGAGTTTGAGGTGGTCAGTCCCTCAACCTTGAGTCGATGTTGTCAGTCCATCAATCTTGAACAGAATACAGCATATGTGCTAGGAAGCAGCTTATATACCGTAGGCAGGAGAGGTGCAGAAGTCGTAGGAGGTGTCACATTTGTACAAGAGTGGTATACAATACCGACATTTGTCCAATGTGGAAGTAGGTCGTGCCCAAGAGTTGGGCAAGTGAAGAATTCAATGTATTAAGATCCCAAGATGTTGCTGTGTTAGACAGGATGTAAATGAATGGTTCAGAGAACCGACAAGTTGTCTTATATGGCAAGAAAACGTTGCTATTTAAGCCAAAATCGCAAGTTTGACCTAATCGGCACGTCATTTATATATATATATATATATATATATATATATATATATATATATATATATATATATATATATATTATATATATATTATATATATATATATATATATATATATATATATATATATATATATATATATATATATATAATATATATATATACTATATATATATATTTTTCACTGAGAGACATACACCTAACTGAATACATACTGTGTCAGTAGGTACAGTGCAAACATCCCTAATAACATTTATAGAGACTGCTTAGATTATTAATATAATTATTCTTTGTAATCTCTATCTTTGACTGAAAGGTAAATTAAGAACATTCAGTAAAACGTTTTACTTAAAGGTGAGCATTATACGTTTCGCTCGTGTGAACTTAATTGTAAGTTTCGATCAAATGTAAGCTTAACAAAAAAAAAAAGCACAATACCGTGACTGGAAAAATACACACACAACCCGCACATATAAAAAAGAGAGGAGCTTACGACGACGTTTCGGTCCGACTTGGACCATTTACAAAGTCATACTAACACACAGGATTGTTGTTGTTGTAGGTTTGCCGGTACCACCGGCCCGGGTCTTCTCCAAATGGTGACCCGAATGGTGACAGGAAGAAGGGGTATTTATAGGCAGGCAGACAGGGGAGGGCACAAGAAAGTGGTGGAGGGGTAATAATGGAGGTAGTAGTGGTAGTAGTAGTAGTAGTGGAGTCAGTCATATTCTAGGAAAGGAGCACTGCAATGAAGCTGGCGGCCCGCATAGGGTAAGGACAACAACACAGAGGGAAAAAAATGAAAATAAAATAAAAAGAAGGACAAATACAATGAAAAAGAAAAGAAAGAAAACACAGAGGAGAAAGGAGAAAGAGGAGAAGGGGGAAGAGATGGAAGGGGAAGGAATCAGGTTAAGTCACGGGTGTTCTGAAGTTTGGAGCATTTAACAATGTAATGGGAGAGGAAAGCATCTACAGAGACAAAGCCAGGGCTAAGATTCATACAGGGAAAGTTGTGTATAAGGGAGGATTCAACCAGACGGCGACTGTGAAAGTTGGATGTAGGGTAGACAGTTTTAGCAGAAGACCAATCAATAGGATGACTGTGATCTCTGACATGACAGAAAAGAGCATTATTAGTGTCGGCAAGCCTAACACTATTTTTGTGCTCCCTAAGTCTGTCAGAAAGAGATCGGCCAGTTTCTCCAAAGTACTGAAGAGGACAGGAGGAGCAAGAAATAGAGTAGACACCAGGAGAATCTATAGAGGGAGGGGAGGTATGAACTAGATTAGTGCGAAGAGTGTTAGTCTGGCGAAAGGTAAGTTTGATGTCTAAGGAACGGAGAGAGTTGTTGAGATGAGAGAGACCAGAGATGTAGGGAAGGCAGAGGACAGGAGAGTTCCCAGGAGTAGAGGGTTTAGGAGAGAAGAAAGTCCGTTTGGCACGAGAGAAAGCAGAGTCAATGAAATGGGAAGGGTAGCCCAGGCGGGAAAATGAATTATGAAGAGTGGAAATTTCTGCTTCAAGGAACTGAGGATCACAAATGCAGAGAGCACGGAGAAAGAGGGAGATAAGAACACTTTTCTTGACAGAGGAAGCATGATAAGAGAAGTAGTGAATGTACATGCCACTGTGCATAGGCTTGCGGTACACGGAAAAGGCAAAACCTGTAACTGAGCGGTGGACATGAACATCAAGGAAATGAAGCAAAGAATTAGATTCCCAATCAGCTTTAAACTTAATGGAAGGGGCAAGATTATTAAGAGCATCAAGAAATGGTTGGAAGAGACTTGTAAATGGTCCAAGTCGGACCGAAACGTCGTCGTAAGCTCCTCTCTTTTTTATATGTGCGGGTTGTGTGTGAAATGTAAGCTTAATTGTATGTTTGGCTCAAGCGTGTTTTATTGGACACCGTTTCACTGAAGTGTGCGCTTTATTGGACAACGTTTAGCTCAAATGAAATTTATTGGACAATGTTCCACTTAAGTGTGAGCTGTATCAAATCAAGGATTTTTACATTTCACTTATATGTATTCTACTCATTCATTAAAAATAAACGAAAAAAACTCGTCCTGTTCATACGAGTTTAATATTATTATGTTTTCGTCCATTAAAAAGAAAAAGTAACGCCGGCTTCTTTACCTGGACTTATGACTCAAGCAACGGTAAAATTCACACCCAGGACGATGCAGGAAAAGCATCGCCCATGATTGAACGAAACACACAGTTCAAGGGACGAATGTGAAACAATCGTCGCCTCCGCCCATCTCAGACCACCAAGTGAGGTTACCAAATAGGTTGAGCGCCTCTCACTTGCGACTGCTGCTGCTGCTGCAACCCAAACCTTGAAGCTGCTGCCTCTCCTCCTCCTCCTCCTCCTCTCCCATGATGGCAGTGTGTTATGATACCTGTGATTGATGACGTGTAACGGGAGCGCACCTCCATCATCTGGATACTGGAGTTTAATGCCGCTGTATCTCAGGTAATCAAAATGGAGGAAGATGAAAATATGCCCATTGAAGAAAATACACAATCCCGTGATATGTTAAGAAAATCAAGTTGAAGAATGTTTTACACGTGATTAGAAATTATAGAAAAATAATTTTAATTCACTTTTGTAAGAATTTTACTCGTTGTTGGCTAATAATAAATATAACATTTGAAATATATGGATGAATAAATTCTGGAAAAAAATCCTAAAATAATTTAAAACCTAAATTTTAATATGCAGCTGTAGGAAATCTGTGTCTAAAGAAACATAATGAAAAATTTGAAAATTTGTAGACGAGCAACAAAATGGTTTTCAATATGAGTTTTGAAGATTAACAGAGGCACTGGAAATGCCTGCATTGAAAGCCAGGAAAACAGAGACGTGATAAAATACAAAACAGTAACAGATGAGCTACTAAGAGTCAAAACCTCCTTAATTTTTAGCAGGATTGATAATAAATGAAGAAAACGGGAGACTTCGAGCATAGCGCTACTACTGGAATTACAACTCGCTGTTTACACAAGGGTAATCACACTATTGCCTCTTATGATGGATGCTGAAGAACTCGTAGGCTGCTGGAGTGATAGGAGTGGGGAAGGGTGTGGTAGAAAGGATGGCTATGCAGTTTGGCCAGTTGGAGGAATAGCAGAGAGGGAATTACTGATGGTCCTGGTCACAATTTCCAAATATGACGGGCTTATGCGTAAATATTACAGTTCGTTTATTTCTGCCCGACCTGAACTTCAACAAAAATTTAATGTTCTATTCTAGGGTTACATATAATTAACTGGCAATAAGAAAATAATATAAATGAGCGGCTTACGTCAGGCAGCACGAGACATATCGTAGCTCCTTAGAGAGTTAGTATACTCAAGCACACTTATGTTGAAGGACGAGCTGCTCAGGAAGGTGGGAATGCGAAGGGTCACTTAGTTTTGTTTTCCGGAGGATGGTGAGGAGAGTTAGAGGATGGTCTGGTGTCCTGGGTGGGAAGAATCTGGTGGTTTTATGGCTGGCCTGTGATGGGAACACAAATAGTAATGTGTATATGCAATGTATATCAGGTTTAACAGCGCCGATGTTCCGCAGCGCCCAGGAGGTGGCACGTGGCAACTATAAAAACTAAAAATATGCAAACTTTTGTCTTGCGTTGAGATTTACCTTAGCATGTGAAACAAAATATACGAGAATATAAGTAGACTAGTCAGACAAGATACAGGCAGTATACTCTGTACACTTAACTTGTACCTCCCTCACTCCCTTCCTCTTGAATAATGCCACCAGTCACTATATGCAATTTATCTTGGGCCTCCACCCACTGTCTACCACGCCCGCCTGCACACTCCTCTGGCCCAATGTTCACACCACTAATACCACACAGTGTATATACACCCACAAATGTGAATCTCTTAGTGTATATACTCTTATTGGAAGAAATCACAATAAAATGCGTGATTACAAATATATAAAAAAATAAATGTCACAGTGAAAATAGGAAAAACTTGAGCGCTTTCATGTGTTTACACACATATCTTCAGAAGATATCTTCTTACACACACATCCTCTGAAGATGTGTACAAGCACATAAAAGCGCTCAGTTATTTTCCTATTTTCACTGTGTATGTTTTATATACTCTTATGTGTGTATCTCTTAGTATACATTGCCACTGAATATTTACAGAGATGGATCAGAATCATGGGTAATATGTTATAAATAAACAGGAAGCCAGACCGTTATTGATTCCTGTTTCTCCCTTTGTCTTCCATCTGCCTCTCCATTTTAAGATGCTATTCCACGCCTGTGTTTCCTACAATATACTGATTACATCGCTGATACCACCGAGGATAAAATCAGTATTTTTGTTTCCAAGCACCAGCCGGTCTACTGAGTTCCAATGATCGTAGATAAGTTATCCAACAAAGTGACATGAGCAGTCAGTTTTTTCCGTCCTTCCCTCATTCCTCCCATGGGTGGCTCAGAATTGCTGAGGTTTTTAAAGTGGCATGTACTAAGGAATTTGTTTTATATCACCCTTAACATTTTTGCGTGTGCCTTTCGCTCCGAGCAAGGAATGTCTAGCATTTAGGAACCCCACATTGAGAGTGGAATTTTCGAAGACACTGGAAACTCCTCATTCCGGAGCATCCAGACAAATGGAAAATGTTAAAAACTTTGTCAATATTTAGAATCACGTGGTGGGTTGAATGATATTTCTGGTCTGCAGGAAAGCTTTTGATACGGTGCCGCTTTAGAAACATCCACAAAATACAAATACAAACCGGGGTAAGCCGTTAATATCTAAACAACAAAAGGGAGAGAATGTCAGTGTAAGAAGATAGAACAGAATGGGGGGCATGGTACAGGAAGATATTCATATATAAAATTGGTCAAACAGATGGCTACTTGAGTTCAACCTCAGCAAGTGCAAAATAAGTGAAAACCGAGAATACTGGAGACAGAACACAAAGTATTCATTACTCTTTCTTTAGTTATTCATTAATTAACGTCATTTAACGGGAATAAAAATTTCATACTATTTTACATATAAAGTGATCAAAACTGTACCTACACATTTGAATTTCACTCTCCGTCGTCGTCGGTTTTTTTTTTTTTCAACGTTTGAAGCTATGCCTCTGAGGATTTTGAAAGTTATCCGAGGCATTTCAGGATGCTGGGAATGATTTCAACAACTTTGGTCATGAGACACGTCAACACACCAGTTGTTTTAAGAATTTGGTCCTCGTTATCGTATACAAGTGTTGAAAAATTGAAGGCGATTTGATGAGGCGTTCTTAAGTTTTGAGCGAAATGAAATCGAAAAGTTGGTGGAAGAAGAAAAAAATAAAAATCAGGTAACTTCTTAAAGGTACTTCTTCAGGGATACCTGAAGGTACTTCTTAAAAGTACTTCTTCAGGGATACCTTGTTAGGCTCCCAAATATGTCACAGAGATGTTAAAAACAATTTTATTATAAAAGTCATGAAGTGGGTTAAGTTAGATGTAACATAGATATGAGGGATATACTATGCCAGATAATTACACACATGAGATGCGTACATGCGACAAATTCCTCACATGATTACCTTTCCTGCACGTGTACGCAGCACCTTGCATGTTTACTTGATGCAAATTAGGCAACGCTACCTGTTGGTGTGGAAGATGAGGCGTGCGTGTGTTGAGCACTTACAGACTCGCCACAGAGCATCAACATCACACACACTTGACCATACACTTCAGAAGGACGTAAACGTCTAATGATTCACTGTAAAGTAACTGTAAGACCTTACCTGTATCACGAGCACCGATTAAATGTACTATAAACGTCAGATAACTCGACTTTCTGTGCGAGGTGTCATGCATAACCAACTATTGATATAGGTTTTCACTTAGTGTGATTTTCCCCTGGCCATCACAGCGGCCGGATAATGGGGCTTAATCCCGAGACCTTGTAAAAAACAGATACACCGAGAGACACATTGGAAGTTATGAAGGTGTGAGGAAGGTCACACAGATGTGAAGGTCACAAGTGTCAGGGAGGTCACAGAGGTGTGCGGGAAGTCATAGAGGTGTGAGGGCGGTCACAGAGGTGAGGAAGGTTACAGAGGTTTAAGGAAGGAAATAAAAGTTAGAATAACGAAAAAAAATAATTCTAATCACTCTAAAGAGAGAAAAACTGTGATGGAGGTTACAGAGGTGTGAGGGAGGTAGTAGAGGTGGGAGAGAGGTCAAAGAGGAATGATAAAGGTCACAGAGGTGTGATGAAGGTCACAGAGGTGGGAGGAAGATCACAGAGGTGTGATGAAGGTCACAGAGTTGGGAGGAAGGTCACAGAGGTGAGGAAGGTCACAGAAGTATCAGGAAGGTCATAGAGGTGTGAAGAAGGTTACGGTGGTGTGAGGAAGGTTACAGTGGTGTGAGAAAGGTTACTGTGGTGTGAGGAAGGTTATAGAGGTGAGGGAGGTCACATAGTCGTGAGAGTAACGCAGGAATTGAAAAACTATAGATAAATCGTGACTCTAAAATCGAACGTTTGTTTTTCCCTAGACCACATGTGAGCCAAAGGTGGCTGTTGTTGTGACCAGATATAGTGGTGGCTGTTGTTGTGACCAGATATAGTGATGGCTGTTGTGACCAGATATAGTGGTGGCTGTTGTTGTGGCTAGACACAGTGGTGGCTGTTGCTGTGGCCAAGACGCAGTGGTGGCTGTTGCTGTAGCCAGACACAGTGGTGGCTGTTGTTGTGACCAGATATAGTGGTGGCTGTTGTTATGACCAGATATAGTGGTGGCTGTTGTGACCAGATATAGTGGTGGCTGTTGTTGTGACCAGACAGTGGTGGTTGTTGCTGTGGCCAGACACAGTGGTGGCTGTTGCTGTGGCCAGACACAGTGGTGGCTGTTGCTGTGGCCAGACACAGTGGTGGCTGTTGCTGTGGCCAGACACATTGGTGGCTGTTGCTGTGGCCAGTCACAGTCTTGGCTGTTGCTGTGGCCAGACACAGTGGTGGCTGTTGCTGTTTCTAGACACAAAGGTCTGTGCTGCTGTGGCCAGACACAGAGGTAGCTGCTTATGTGGCCAGACACAGAGGTCACAGCTGCTGTGGCCAGACACAGGTCACTTGCTTTGGCCAGACAGAAGGCCAACAGTTACCCCACTTTCCCGTGAATCCTTAGACACATCATTGCTTTGGCACTCCCTCTCCCTAGTGCCACGGGCTGCCCTGCTTTCGCAAGAGACTGTAATATTATTTATATTATATTTATGGAAACCACTGAAGCGAACATGTGTCCTTAGACACCAGCGTCTTTGCGCGTCAGAGAAATAATGGCGCCACCGCTGAGAGCGTCATCATATGACAAGGATGCGTGTCAGCTGATTGGTTTCCCCTGAGGAATAAAATTTCAACTACAGTCCAATGTTTGTCTCTAACAGGCGACCTTTGAATTGGAGTTAGAACTTTGCAGGATAGAAGAAAGCACTCATTATTATTATTATTATTATTATTATTATTATTATTATTTTACTATTATTTATTAAAAGTGAACTGGCAGGTGTGATCAGTACACCTGCTCTGACAACCATGAACATTAAATTAACATTATTACCATTAAATTGTGCACGTTATACATGAATTAAATAACTAATTATAGAACGAGTGGGGCACCCATGGGTTCAAGCCCCACCCGTTCCGTGATTTGTTTGCAATCGTGTTATTAGGATTTCGTGCATCAAATTAAATAACTGTTGGGTATGCACGTATTCTTAATATTTACTAATAAATATAAATAAGCGAGTACCTCGCAAGAAAGTCTAATTAATCTTATGCTTCAAGACCTGATTTAGTCTGCAAAAAGACAAAATGGTTGATGAGGGAAGATTGACATGAGACCAAATAAACCAACACCATAAGAAGTGACGTTCATTTTATATTCATACTTTCGATCTGGCTGTCACAGGTTTTGGCAACCTTCATGTGTTAGGCTGTGTAAAAAAGGCGGCTACAACCAAACGTGTTTAGTATTGTGACGCCTTCCCTCAGAGCGCCCAGTTTGTGATAGATATGGAGATAGGGAAAACTAGCGCGACCACACCATAACCCAATGGAGGTAGTGGTAGTGGTCAGGACGTGCTATCTAAGAGAGCAACACACTAAAGGAAACATTGTCCATAAGGTATACATAAAATTTGACGTCTGTGAAACTAATGCCACAGACAAGTTCAGAACTGTTTTCTCAACTTCCCTTTTGGACATTTGAACATTCGTTTTGATGATTTTCCTGAGAAGTGTGTAGGGGTGTGTCCGATAAATTACTTCTTGTAGTGGGGAAGAATCTAAAAGTTAGAGTGTAGGTTTAAAACGCTGTAAAGGTCTGTTTTATTTTTTATCATAATAACCCAGTCTCTTAGCTCTCCAGAGGAGTTAATATGGGCTAGAAATTCTCGACACAAACATTAGTAACATTTAAAGTCAGCCAAAAGAGGCATTCGCCAGTTTTCGTATGAAATCCAACAATTTCACGTTTATCAACTATGTTAGTAAATTTGTTTGTAAGATACGTCAGATGTAAAAGGTTTAAACCTGATTATTTCATGCAAATCAGTATCTCAATTTGTTTAATAAAATTGGCAAATTGGGACTTGACCAACCCAGTTACAATACGAACCTTCCTTTGAACAAAACACACCAGCGCTAAAACGCTGAACCCCCACCAGAAGATACACTCAAGTTATCTCACCTTGTCCAGCAATTCCATTTTTTTTATTTCAGTAAACTGACAAATTTGTACGAACACAGCTCAAACGTCTAGAGTATTATTCTTTTCATAAGTATCAGGCATTAAAAATTAAAACCATTCAGGTGAGGCATGCTAATGATATTTCAAGGCAAAAAATAAATAAATAAATAAAACTCTGAACAGAGGTAGCAGGCTGGTAGACAGCACCCATCCAGGGAGGTACTACCGTTCTATCATATGAATGTGAAATGGAAACCTGTTGAATTTTTTGCACTCTTCAAGGATTACTTATGTTTTTCTGTCTCGTGACCACAAATATATATATATATATATATACTATATATATATATATATATATATATATATATATATATATATATATATATATATATATATATATATATATATATATATATATATATATATATATATATAAATAAATAATCAGTATACACATACCTTTACTTACCTATGTATTTCTCAATACTTCTAAATCCTCTAATATTTCCTTTCTAACCTAGAGGGCCATGGGTAAGGCGTTCCCCACGACAGCTAACATAAATAACCTAACCAAACTGTTTAAAAAAAATGTCAAATTGGCACCTACATATTCTAATGCCAATCCGAACCTCCTGCTAAGTAGAATAAACCAGTATTGAAATTTTGAAGCTGGCAGGATGAGGCTATTAACAAAGAAAATATAACCTGGCAATCGCCTTCGGGAATAAAAGCGCCAGATTTTATTATTTACAATTTTTCTTTCCTCAGTTATATTTTATTTCAATTTATCTACAATCCTGAAAGATTTTGTTAAGAATCTGTTAAGAAACTGAAATTTGCAGGTGTCCTATGACCAACAAGACAAGTAGAGCTAAGTTGTTGCAGTTAAATTTATCAAACAGGCAGCTATACAGTTCACTAATATCTGTAGCACCCTCTAAGAATCTCAGTCAATCTATATATCTCTTTCTTCCCATCCCTCCTCCATCCCCCTTACCCCCGCCCTCTCTCTCTTTTTCTTATGCTGGGTCACCACATGGAGAAGACCCGGGCCAGGACCTGTCCTGGAGAACCTACCTGTATCTCTCCTCTTTCCTTACCTCAGGCATCTTATAACCAGGAAAGGATTTAGAGGTACAGGTGCCTCGAGCAAAACAGAATTAACAAGGCCCCTCGCTATTGTCAGTTATTTCATTAGTGGAAATTTTATTTTAACATTAGAGTCAAATGCATGATTATATGACTGGTCCGCTACGAGCACTTGAAATTAAAAAACATGTGTTTTAATTTCAGAATCAAAATATTTTGTATATGGAAATAAATGTGTCGCGTGATGACCCCGCACAACCACATACCAAACATTACAGATAGATAGAGACGCGACTCACAAAAGAATTAAGAAACTAATAGTTAACAATTTGGGATGCCCTAAGAGGCCGCTTAGTCCACTTAGTAAATGCGCCACTGTTCATAACACTGGACAATGAAAGAGTTTATTAGTTAAGGAGGTGAAGAATGAGTTGCAGACTGAGTCGCTAGCGCACTCAGCTAACACACTGAGGCCCGGAGTTCGATTCTCCTCCGGTACGGCTGGAAAACATTAAGGACGTGTTTCCATAAGATACCTGCTGTCCCTGTTCACCCATCAGTGTAAAATGGGTACCTGGGTGTTAGTCAACTGGTGAGGGTCTCATCCCGGGACAAAAACTGACCTAATTTGCCCGAAATGCTCAGCATAACAAGGGGCTTTCTATATAGTAGTATGTCATTGATGTCAGCTAGGCCTGTATACCTTGTACATGTACTTGTAGTAAATAAAGATGTTATTATTATTATATTAAAATGCTGATGTAGGATCGGATCTTCAAGCATTCAGAAATTACCACATAACCAATTTTTAAATTTCCTGTTTTCGGTAATAATACTGGTAA
>WNWK01003246.1:2500-17500 GCA_009830355.1 Cherax destructor | reverse complement strand
GCTGAGATGTATTTGAAAGTGACCTTGTATATTTTACGACGTGGTCGTGTCTCCTGAAGGTGCTCAACACTACCACCCCGCCTTTACAAGGGCGCTCAGCCTCACCACCCACCGTGCCCAGAGTGTACACTTCACCCAGTCATGTGTTGATGTGCTTCTTCAATGTCTTTACATTGAGTGCAATGTCTTGGGATGTTTATGCGTCATATGTGTTTGCAAAGTTTACCACCTTACCAATGAACATCTCAACTCTTGCCCCAGTGTGTAGGGTGGAGGAGTCGCCCACGTGTCGTCATGGGTGGCAATGTTATCTTCACCACCCACCTCTCCAGGTTACTACTACCTACTTTATACATCTGATTATGCATATCGGACGATCACTGCGCTGGTGTGGGCCAAGCAGCACTTGTGGTTACTTCTCATCTGCTCTACACATTATGGTGCCCAGCAAGGCGTAACTACTCACTTTAAGCAGCACAATATTAAAACGGGGGATAAATTCAGAGGGAGTTTTAAGGTATGTATAGAATGGATGGGGACTTGAACCATGGTCCTGGCATGTAGCAGGTCAAACACTACTCTAGAGCCATGACCTTATAGACAGCACTTCTGTGAATTGTCTGTAATACATCAGTGCACCAACTGTAACCCTATTGTTTCTTCCCACAGCCCCAGAAACTTTCATGCATCATGTACAATGAAAGTTTCTACGGCTGTGGAAGACATCACAGGAACACAGTTGGTGACGCTGATACAGACGAGTCACAGGAGTGCTGGCTCTAAAATCTTCCTATTATAAACTTCGTAGCTTAGTGTACAGCATTAGGCTTGTTATATGCCAGGACCACAATTCGAGTTCCCGTCCATTCTTCTCTTCACACACACACACACACACACACACACACACACACACACACACACACACACACACACACACACACACACCTTGGTGAAGCACGTCAAAAAATTAGCGAAAGTGCAAAGGTTTGCAACGAGACTTTTCCCGAAGCTAAGGGGCATGTCCTACGAAGAGAGGTTAAGGGAAATCGACATGACGACACTGAAGGACAGAATAGAGAGGGGGGACATGATAACGACATATAAAATACTTAGAGAAATTGATAAGGTGGACAGAGACAGGATGTTCCAAAGATGGGACACAGCAACAAGGGGTCACAACTGGAAGTTGAACACTCAAATGAATCACAGGTATGTTAGGAAGTATTTCTTCAGTCATAGAGTTGTCAGGAAGTGAAATAGTCTGGAGAGTGATGTAGTGGAGGCAGGATCTATTCATAGCTTTAAGAAGAGGTATGAAAGCTCATGGAGCAGGGAGAGAGTGGACCTAGTGGCGACCAGTGAAGATGCGGGGGCCAGGAGCTGTGAATCGACCCCTGCAGCCACAGTTAGGTGAGTACACACACACACACACACTCTCTCTCTCTCTCTCTCTCTCTAGTTGTGTGTTGTACTAGATACTGCATTTTCTGGGCAGAGATCACGTTACCAACTAAAAATCATCTTAGTGTTCAGAATGACCGTCTTACTTAGTAATTTATAAGAGAGTATTCTCTTTCTTAGTGTCTCGCAATATACTCAAACCCTGCCAGTTTGAATATGAAAATGATACACAATACCGATATTTTGATAAGTAAGACATAGGTGCAACAGTTAGGTATCTTTATTCCGAAACGTTTCGCCTCCACAGTAGGCTTCTTCAGTCGAGTACAGAAGAGTTCGCAGAAGCAGTAGAGTCTGCTTTGAAACTCTTCCTTGATAGATGCACAGAACTCATAGGCACGAAAATCTCTTCGATAGCCCCCGATTCAACCTCTGTAAAAACAGTGTGCATAAAACGCCCTAAAATCTGGAACCCTGTGTCTGAAAATTCCAAAGGTATCCTATCTGCAAACAGCTTCAAAGCTTTTGTTAAAAAGCATCTCCTTACTTTAATGTGATCCTGACAGCAGTATACTGTGTCAAACAAATCCAGAAACCTGCTGTTTTCATCCAATTCTGTCTTTGTTCTTGTTCCAGCTTTCCTTCAATTCCCATATATTATTAGATAGGCATATACTCTAATTTTGTATTGTGATTCAAGAAACTAGTACCACTCACACTTCTAAACTTAACAGTTACATCTTATTGTGATTTTTATTAAGAATTAACTGAAGTTTTAATTATAGTATAGGCTAAGTTTTGCCCGAGATGCTGTGCATTCTATGAACTTTCAGTTTATTGTATGTCCTGTGCAGTAGTAATGAAATTTAGGTCAGTAATTACATTTTCATTTGACTAACATTCGTAATAACCTCTACAAACGTTGTAGCAAATTGTTTTACTAAAACTTTCAACAGATTGCTTTATTTTACGGCTGCCCGAAATGTTTTGTATAACCAGGTTCTTTCTAAAAAGTAAGTCGATATGTCACCTTTTTCTGAATCAATTGTAAACCATTCTTTATAGAAGTAAAGTTTATCATTTATATCGAAATGGGTTTAATAAACCTAAATATTTTATACGATAAGTGTTCCTGGCGTATGGTCATTTGTTTATACAAGGTTAGGAAGAGATTATAACATGCGCGCTGTACTACTAGTAGGTACGACCAACAGTGATCTGTAAGTGCATAGATTTTACCACTCAACTAACTGAAGTCCCTTACCTTGGTAACTCGGGTACATCCAGCCTCAGATAAGGAAATGAAGACTCGACCCGGGAGTCCAGTAAGTCGTGAGACACGTGTAGCGTCGATGCTCGTTGTCAAAACAGGTGTTGTAAACAAGGTAGAAGAGGCGGGGCTAGTCGGGTGAAAAGGGGTAGTCCAGGTAGGCCTAGCCACTCACAACACTGCGGACCTCTACTTTATCACCATTCTTCCATTTTTGGTTCTTCCTTCCCACCAATGACGCCGCAGAGTTGAATTTCTTTTAATTGAGTATTGAACACCAAGACAGTTTTCTAAGAATAAATATGTTTAGGAATGATGCAAGTGTCAGGTTAAAGAATTTATGAGATCTGTAAAACTGAATGACTTCTCGTGTTGTATAAGACATGTCTGATCTTGCTTAAGATGAAATGTACACTGTAACACTTAAGTTCTAGGATGAGTGTATGTTTAGAAGTAGGATAACACACATGCATGCAATGGGAAAGAGAAATTTGAAGTAAGACAGCACATGAAATAATGGAAAGCCTAATAAAAATATGTAAGGAAGCTACAGACAAATTTATGTTACCAGAAGGAACGAGATTACAAAACATAAAAGAGCCTTTTGCAGAAAATAGAGAACTAGGAAAAATTACTATGCAAGGATAAGAGAAAAAACCCAGAAAAAACAACATAAAATAGAGGATGCACAGCCACTTAAGATTAAAGAGAAGAGCGTGGGATGGGTGAACCGACAAAGGATAGTAGGGATACATACGTATGCATCAAAGTGGTCTTTACCAAGGAATCAGTGAAGACGCCAAGAGAAGGGCAAGAAAGTGGCAAACAAATGGTTTAGAATTAATCAGGTTATATTGGGTATTGCGAGGGTGAGCAGATTTTCTATGCAGCCTCATACCATAGTGAAGAAAATCGCAAATGTTATTCCCGTGGACATTAAAGGAAATATATAAGAAGCACTGACCAAAAGACCAGTTTTGCTGACAAGCATTCCGGGTATAGTACTAAACACGATAACAAGAAAGAAAAGTAGATCATAAAAAAATAAATGAACACATAAGGAACAACCAGCACTGGTTCAGAGATAGCAAGTCCTGTTTTACGAACCTCCTAAAGTTATGTGACAGAAACATAAATATAGTAGGATAGACAGGGATGAGTAGACTGTAAGAAAGCATTTTACATAGTACCACGCCAAGGGCTTGTATACAAGCTGGAAATGCAGATAGGAGTAACGGGGAAGGTGTTAAGTGAATACAGAAATTCATGGGAGAATAGAAGGGAAAGAAGGAAGGTAAGAGAAGAGGTGTCTGCCTGGGCAAGTGTGATGAGCGGAGTCCCCAAGGATCAATACTTGGATAACTGCTTTTCTTCATATACTTAAATGAAATGATCTGACGGAGGAAATTGAATCCCATATAAAACTATTTATTAATAATGGGAAACTAATGACAGAGGAGAGGGCAAGCAGAGACTAGAGTCTAAGTTTTGAACAGGCTGCTTATGCCAGACAAATGACTAATGGAAAAGGAAAGGCAGTAAGAAGACTGAGCGAGGAACACAACTTGGAAGAAGCCTGAACCAAGCATATCACCTTAACAGCATATCAACCAGCAGCATATTAGAAACCTCCAGCATTTACTTCGCACCTGATCAGGTATGTCAAGAAATTTGATAAGACTCTGAAGGCTCGCGAAGAGATTGATTTTTAACAACATAAGAGAGGACCGTGGGAGAAATAACAGTAGCGCACAAAACGCTCAGTGAAATAGTCAGATTAGATAGGTACGTGGAGATGGAGCCGGGAACACAGATGCCAGCTAAAGGTGCAGATGAACCACAGGGACCTTAGGAAGTGTTTTTTTCAGTCAAAGAGTTGTATTACCTGGACCTAGAACGAACTAGATAAAGTGGCGATGGAGTCAGCTAAGAATAATTTGAAGCGGTTTTGTGATCGGTCCCCTGTATGTAGGATAATCAGTAAAGACGATCGATAGCACTTTAGAGGCGGGACCAGGAACTATGAATCAGCATCTGCAATCACAACAGTCTACAGATTGGTGAGTACTTCTTTATACTCCGTTGCTAGTGTAAACACCTGATGTCACCTAGATACTCATCATTTCTTAAGCTGACATGATTAGTGTCGGGCGCATTCCTTAAGGTGACCTTTGATAGTGTGAGAGTGCCGCCCCCGCGCCCACACAGGCATTGACGGGCGGGGCCGGGGCGGGTGGCAGGGAAGACCACAGTGGGCACGCACAGTTCCCTTGTGACCCCCGCTCCGTCAGGCAGCGTGGACGCCTGTGGTCCCTGCGACCCTAGCACGCGCTCCTCCCTGGTCACTCCTCAGACTCTTGTCTTGGTGCGCACTTAGCGATATGTTGTACGCGCGTTTGTGTGTTGTAAACGTTGTCTACGAAGTACTTAATGCGTCATGCTTTCATAAATATATTTGTACGATCTCCAAAAAGTGAAAAAAAAATCATTATTAAGAAGTAGGTGGTTATGAAATGGTGAGGTTTAACTTTAGTTTTGCGTGATGTGAAATTGTGACAGTGCCGAGACCGATAATTACATGAAAATGTAATGTATATTTAATAGGGAATATCACTACAACGTGCATAATGAACAATATAAATTTAAATGTGAAAGTAAATAAGAAAGTTAGAGATCCTTGAGTATTATTGAAACATAGTTGTTTAATAGGACTCTGAAACAGTTGCGTGTGCTCGTTCCCTTCTCTGTCAACCCCAAAACAACCTTAAGACTTGTAAACACGTACTTACCATAACTCAGACCTGTGTTCAAGAACATGTACAAGGATGAAAAACTCTTATCATAATTTGGCAAGGGACCGTGAGTGGTGGACAAAAACTTGACGAGAGGTACATATGATAATGTATGTGGCAGCATCTCTTCTTCACACTCTCTCTTCTGCTCTACCACTTGACCCATTACCCTCCCCTCGTTACCACAACTCCTCAGGAAAAATCTATATTACATTTTTAATATATTCTGTAAACCGCTGCTACAGTAATCTGAAATCAGGTGAAGCAGGGAAGGATGTACATGGTAGGAAGAACTAGTTAATGTAGCACCTTCTGCTAACCAGTTCCCGCTCTGCCAGGGCAATTAGGCTCGGGTAGTAAGGTTCCCACAGGGCAGGGCGGCGGCTCTCCGCTCTGGGAAGCCACTGCCCTAAAGTATTCCTTCTACTTAATGCAGGAAGTTGTTTATAAGGGTGCTGATGTTATCAGTGCTGTTTTATGTTACTGGTGCTCTTGTTGCTGATCTGGGTTCTTGTGGTACCGTTGTTGGTATTGATAACGTCACTGTTGTTAGTATTTACCTTAGTGCTGCTTCTGTCTCGCAGTTACTCTTACCCTGATAATGTTATTACTCGACTTCATTGATGCTGCTTCTGTTGCTCTTGTTGATGCTGTTAGTGCTGTTGTTGAGTTGTTGCTAATTCTGTTTATGCTGCAGTTAAAGTTATTGATGTGATTGCTAATATTGATGCTATTACTACTGCTGTTATTACTTCAGTTCTTCATATTACTGTTATTATTGAGGTTTGATTTTGCTTGTTCTTCATATATAACCACTGAGTGATGTTACCTCATGAATGATGTTACCATTGTTTACGACGTTGTTACAACTGTTTGTGACGTTGTTACAACGTTTGGTAATAGTACTAATATTCTTGTCACTGCAGCATCATTTGCTTATTTGTTGTGAAATATATTCCTAGTCACTAATGTGATTAAGGTTAATAATGAATGCAAGTTTGAGATGTAATATTATGTATAGTATTGTGTTTGTGTTTATAGGTGCACTCCGCTTTTGTCTTTGTCAGTGTTTCAGAGATCTGAAGATGTTGCACCTAAGAAGCTGGGGCTGTGTACTTGCACTGATCAGAATGATTACGTTTCATCCCTACCCGTTGGACGATTCTTATGATTCTAGCACTTCATCACGAATCTACTACTACTACTACTACTACTACTACTACTACTAATAATAATAATGAAACCACCTACTGAATTACTAGTACAAACACATTTTTCTGCGTATAAAGAGTTCACATTTCAGCTTTGTTAAAAAAATACTTTTTAACATCTACCGGCGGCACCATAATGATAATTACAATCTACATTCTACCTGTGGCACCGGAATGTTAAGCTGCGTGTTAAAGGACGTTCCTTTGATGAGGTTTTTCCAATGGAGGTGAAAATGAACTATTAAATACGATTGTTTTAAGTCAGCTTTCATGTAATTTTATGTCTTAAGACAGCAGCAAAACACAAGGGAAGGTAACTGTAATTTGTGAGATAAACAGAATAATGTGGCAAATAAAACGACTCAATATTTTTCTGTTTCTATTTGTACTTCCGAAAGCTAATAACTAAGAAAAAGAAAAATCCAAAGAACTGACATTTGGGATGACTGATTAGTTACAGAATGCATTGGCAGTATTAATATTCATGAAAACATCCACATTATATATCAGATGTACCGCGCTGACATTCCTCTCTTTAATTATCAAACTGGTATCTGTGTATCCCATCAGAGCCTGCGGCAATGTGAGTTAATATATCCTTATGTAGTGGCGATTTTTCCACATTCCAGCGTGCATATCATTATTTCCCGAGGCCAATACTCTCATGACGTAGAAGGAGCCTTCTTAGGTTATTGGTGCGGGTTGTGCGCTGTCTCTTTGGTTTGTAGTGCTGATAGGGATTTTCTTTTAATATTGTTTATGACATAAAAACTACACTTGCTAAACCTCAAAATTAAATGTACGTATGTTAGGAGTTGTGTGGGTTAAGAACTGGTTCCTGGTGACGGTACTCCACCCAGGACGGCCACAGTGCTGGCTGGCCAGCCTCTTGAGTTCACTTCGCTGGACTTCGTTCACTTCAGTTGTCCCTGCCGCTCACCACTGCATACCCTACCTTCCCTCTCCCCACTCATCCTGCCACGTTCAGATAGGGTTTCACTCAGCAGCTGGTCCTCGTACACTGTGAGAGAAATATCAACCTTAAAAAGGTACTCGTAATTGTTCCCTGGTTGTGTCAATGTTGATTCGCTTTGAAAGCCAGTCGTCTTGTCCGAGATTTCAAATCTGCCGATATTCAATGATAAATACAGTGTGTACAGTACGTCTAGTGATGTGAAGGAAGTGTGAAAACTCATAAAGAGCCAATCGGGAGGAAAAAATTGAGAAGTAAATATTGGAGGCCCAAATCTACGTTGTCATGGTGCTAGGCTCCTGCTGCTACTGGCTGACCTTCCAAATGCGAATACTTACTTATGTGATATATTGATTTATCAGTGGTACCATACATTAAATGTGTAGGGTGGCCGTGGGGAGGGGGACCGTGGTTGCAGGGGTCGAGTCTCAGTTTCTGTCCCTGACTTTTAACTTTCCGCTTACTGGATGTACTTTCTCCTAGCCTCATGTACCTTGTTAAATATATTCTTAAAACTATGTGTAGATCCAGCCTTCATTACTTCGTCCTCAAGGTCACCCCACTTCCCGTGTCTTTGTCTTTCCGTATGTTTGTCATTGCATTGGACAAAATCTTTAAGAGGCCCAACTAATCACGCAAATAACGAGAGAGAGAAAAAAAATGCATCATTTGCATATTAGCCAAGTTTCCATTCGCATTTGTATTGGGTCAAGACAAACAAGGTAAGGGCTAATGTGACTTGTCTCGATTGTTCTCTTAATATAGCAGGGGCGACACCATTAGCCAAACTCAGACTGTACCCAACTTTTTGGTTTCTAATGGTTTAGTGAATGTACAAATGATGTTTTTGCTTTATTTGCTTTTATATAAAAAAATGCAGACTTTCAAGTAAATATTTTACATGGAACACGTACAGTGCTGAATAGTTCAGGCGAATACAGTGTTGAAAAATGCAGTACATGAAATTGTTAACATTTTAAGCAGCTAGATGGAAGAAGAGAAAAGACCCATGGTCATGGTCACTAGTGATATATATGACTGGTCGAATTTGGAGATAGGTATGACTGGATGAAATTGGCGACATACTATATATAAATGGTCGAATTTAGAAATCTATATGACTGGTTGGAATAAATGATTGGTGGAATTAGAGATAGATATGACTGGATGAAATTGACTGACACACACACACACACGCAAACACTCTCTCTCTCTCTCTTTCTCTCTACGTCCACAGCAGGACTCAAACCTGCAAACCCTGCATTAGAGTTCACAGTTCACGACGCCAGACCCCAGATAAGTATGGGCACCCAGCCGAAGCGTGACGATGTTTCCCCATACCCCGGAGCACAAGGCTCGTTTTCGCCTGTTTGCGATTTGTTAAGCATATATATATATATATATATATATATATATATATATATATATATATATATATATATATATATATATATATATATATATATATGTCAGGTGTGTGGAGAGTTTCGAGCACGCAACAGAGACGGCCTTATTCGTGCACACAATGGGTGTGCAGGATCACATAGGCCCCAGCAGAGAGCAACCCACAGCCTCCACAGGCAGATGTCAATCCCAATGGCAACCTCCTCTCTTGCGAAAACCTTCTGCTGGCATTCAAATCCACTGCTAGCAGTACCCTATCCCACATTCCTAAAGCAGCTCGCCCATATGCAGCAGGAAATTCACAGACCTTCTTAAGCAGGTGAATGGAGGTTCCACCAATTTAGAAACCCGAGGCACCATTAAAGCATGGCGCAACCTGCTCCTGTTTGGCAATGTTTGTCTTGCAGTTCCTGAACGACGAGGCAAACTGCTAACCACTTCAGTCATCAAGGCGGTGCGCAACTACCCAAGAACAGATAATTGTGTCCCTCTGCCCCACCATCGCAGGAATCACAGAGGTAGACCAAAGAAAAATTCCAGTGAAAACGAGAAAATTTGCGCACAGGTTAGCAAAAATCGAAGAAGGCAACACAGTGGGAGCAATCAGAATAATTACAAGTGACGACACTGTAGCTCCCAAAGATGAGACCACAGCTCAAGCACTAAGAGACAAGCATCCAACAAGGGACACCATAGCTATCAACAACAACCCTGAAGGAGACCCCATCACTGAACAATTAATTTTGCCAGTATCAGAAGTGTATAAGGCGATAGTGTCATTTCCAGCAGGATCTGCAGGAGGTTACACTGGAATTCGACCACAACACCTCAAAGAGATGGTAAATCCAGTACTCGGAGCATCTGCATCAATTCTCCTCACCGAATTAACAACTTTTGTCAACAACTGCCTTGCTGGGCGAATCCCAGAAGAAATTAAACCTTTCTTTTTGGAGCCTCATTATGCGCTTTGAAGAAGAAGGATGGGGAATCAGACCCATTGCTGTTGGTAACACCCTTCGCCGCCTAGTTGCCAAAGCAGCAGTAAGAAACATTCGCCTAGAAGCTGCCAGTTTACTCCAGCCACACCAACTGGGCTTTGGGGTCTCTCAAGGCAGTGAAGCCGCAGCTCATGCGGCAAGGGCCTACATCAGGGACCTATCAGAAGACAAGGCCGTAGTCAAACTTGACTTTAGAAATGCCTTTAATATGGTGAAGAGAGATGTGGTCTTGCCAGCCGTTCGGGATCGGTTCCCCAGTCTCTTTCCCTTCATTTCAGCTGGCTACAGCAAACCCTCGACTCTTTTGTTTGGGGAACATGAAATTCCCTCGTCTGAGGGTGTTCAGCAGGTGATCCACTCGCTCCACTTCTCTTCTGTTTGGCAGTTAGAGAACTAACTTCCAGCCTATGCAGCGAGCTCAACATCTGGTACCTGGATGATGGCACTCTGGCAGGTACTAGGGAGTCCTTGTTAGAGGACCTACAACGGGTGAAGACACAAGGAGAAGCCTTAGGACTCATCCTTAATCCCTCAAAGTGTGAAATTATCACAACAAATCAGGAAATAATCAATGCAGTGCAAACAATCCTCCCAGAAGTCACTACTACCACTCCATCCAACAGTACCCTCCTGGGAGCACGCTGGGTCACCACGCCATCGACACTGTCCTCAAGGACAAAGTGAATGACCTGAAAAGAATGGAGGAGAGAATAAGTGATCTTGATGCCCATGATGCCCTGTATCTCCTCACAAGGTGTCTTACTATGCCAAGACTCACTTACTTCTTGAGGTGCGCACCCTCTTTGAAAACCCAACACTTGACGAGTATGACGCACACCTGAGATCAACCTTCAAGAAGGCACTGAATCTGTCACTAGAGGATCAGCAATGGGCAGAGCAACCCTCCCAGTGCGACTGGGAGGTATAGGGTGCGCAAGCAAGGCAGGTAGCGTTACCTGCATTTCTGTCATCGTGTTTGGCTTCCAGTGGATTAGTCAAGAGGATTGTCCCTGAACGTTTGAGAGGGTGGTGGGAGCTCAAGACCCCAAGTTCATTGAAGCAGCAGTGCAGTGGGACATCCTGGCAGACTCCTCCAGTAGACCAGCTCCTCCCAAAGAGCACAAACAGTCCCACTGGGACAAACCGATCATGGAAAAAATTCCAACACAATGCTCACCAACGCTTCAGGAAAGGACAAAGCTCGTCTCCTAGCGGTGAAGGCACCACACTCAGGAGATTTCCTTCTTGCTGTTCCCAATTCCTCTCTGGGGACTCGACTCGACCCACAGGCCATTCGGATTGGTGTTGCTCTTCGCCTAGCCGCCCCCATACTCACCGAACATAGGTGTATTTGCGGCAGGGCGACGGCTGACCAATTGGACTTCATGGTCTAGTGTGTCACACATCAGAAGGAAGTATGCTAGACATGAGGAGGTCAATGACATCATAAAGAGAAGCCTGCCACAGCCCGTTGCCCAGCTCAACGGGAACCCCAAGTGCAGAGGTCTGATGGAAGTCAAAAGCGTCCTGATGGAGCCACCATGCTACCCTGGAAGGATGGTAAGCAGATTGCTTGGGACTACACCTGTGCTGCCACATTGCAGACACCTACCTGCCACCTCCTTAGCCGAAGGGGTGGAGCTGCCAGCCACAGGGAGACCCAGAAGACCCGCAAATATGAAGACCTTCCCTCTTGCTATAACTTCATCCCAATAGGGTCGGAGACCCATGGAGCATGGGGCAAGTGTGCTCTAAAGTTTCTCAAGGAGCTGGGTGGAAAACTCATCATAGAAACCAAGGACCACAGGGCGACCAGCTTCCTGTTTCAGAGACTCAGTGTTGCGATCCAGAGGGGAAATGCCTGCAGTATTCTGGGCACGCGGCCCACTGCCGGGAGTTGGACGAAGTATTTGACATGTAGCTCTGAGTTGTTATCTATGTTGTTTTACTCCCATTGTATTTTGTATTTTGTCTTGAAATAAAGTTTGTATAAAAAAAAAAGATGGGGTAGTAGGAAGTGGAATATTCAAATGGCTTCAGAAAGAAATCTAAATATTCTTCCTTGAAGTCTTTTATCCACTTCTCCGAGGCAATGGGTCCCACAATTGACACCAGAGGTGGACCCCATCCTATATATATATATATATATATATATATATATATATATATATATATATATATATATATATATATATGAAAAAGATAGGAATTCCAAGCGCTTTCTTGACTACTCACATTATCAAGGAACTATAAAAGGAAACATGACAAGAAGGCTTATAAAGGGTAAGAGTACATCTCACAGTCACATCATACTAACAAAGACCACACCTTCATAGTGGTTGTCTTGCATATATATATATATATTTTTTTCAACAAGTCGGCCGTCTCCCACCGAGGCAGGGTGACCCAAAAGAAAGAAAATCCCCAAAAAGAAAATACTTTCATCATCATTCAACACTTTCACCACACTCATACATAATCACTGTCTTTGCAGAAGAGCTCAGATACGACAGCTGAGAATTGTCCCTCCCAGCTGTCACTATCCCAGACCCCTCCTTTAAAGTGCAGGCATTGTACTTCCCATTTCCAGGACTCAAGTCCAACTAAATCAATTAACTGGTTTCCTGAATCCCTTCACAAAATGTTACCCTGCTCACACTCCAACAGATCGTCATGTCCCAAAACCATTCGTCTCCATTCACTCCTATCTAACACGCTCACACATGCTTGCTGGAAGTCCAAGCCCCTCGCCCACAATACCTCCTTTACCCCTTCCCTCCAACCTTTTCTAGGACGACCCCTACCCCGCCTTCCTTTCCCTACAGATTTATACGCTTTCCAAGTCATTCTACTTTGATCCATTCTCTCTAAATGACCAAACCACCTCAACAACCCCTCTTCATCCCTCTGACAAATACTTTTAGTAACTCCACACCTTCTCCTAATTTCCACATTCCCAATTTTCTGCATAATATTTACACCACACATTGCCCTTAGACAGGACATCTCCACTGCCTCCAGCCTCCTCCTCGCTGCAGCATTTGCAACCCATGCTTCACACCCATATAAGAGTGTTGGTACCACTATACTTTCGACATTCCTTCTTTGCCTCCATGGATAACGTTTTTGTCTCCACAGATACCTCAACGCGCCACTCACCTTTTTTCCTTCATCAATTCTATGGTTAACCTCATCCTTCATAAACCCATCCGCTGACACGTCAACTCCCAAATATCTGAAAACATTTACTTCTTCCATAATCCCTCTCTCCAATGTGATATCCAGTTTTTCTTTATTTAAATCGTTTGATACCCTCATCACCTTACTCTTATCTATGTTCACTTTTAACTTTCTACCTTTACACACTCTCCCAAACTCGTCCACTAACCTTTGCAACTTTTCTTTAGAATCTCCCATAAGCACAGTATCATCAGCAAAAAGTAACTGTGTCAACTCCCATTTTGCATTTAATTCTCCATAATTTAATCCCACCCCTCTCCCCAACACCCTAACATTTACTTCTTTTACAACCCCATTTATAAATATATACAACCATGGTGACATTACACATCCCTGTCTAAGACCTACTTTTACCGGGAAGTAATCTTCCTCTCTCCTACACACCCTAACCTGAGCCTCACTATCCTCATAAAAACTCTTTACAGCCTTCAGTAACTTACTACCTATTCCATACACTTCTCTACCTTTATCTAAATACTGTTCACATATATGCTTCACTGTAAACACTTGATCTACACATCCCCTACCCACTCTAAAGCCTCCTTGCTCATCTGCAATCCTACTCTCTGTCTTACCTCTAATTCTTTCAATAATAACCCTGCCATACACTTTACCTGGTATACTCAGTAAACTTATTCCCCTATAGTTTTTACACTCTTTTATCCCCCTTCTCTTTATATAAAGGAACTATACATGCTCTCTGCCAATCCCTAGGTACCTTCCCCTCTTTCATACATTTATTAAACAAAAATACCAACCACTCCAGCACTATATCCCCCTGCTTTTAACATTTCTGTCATGATTCCGTCAATTCCAGCTGCTTTACCCCTTTCATTCTACGTAATGCCTAACGCACCTCCCCCACACTCACATCCTGCTCTTCTTCACTCCTAAACGATGTTGTACTTCCCTGGCCAGTACATGAAATTACCGCCTCCCTTTTTCATCGACATTTAAAAGTTCCTCAAAATATTCCCGCCATCTACCCAATACCTCCAGCTCCCCATCTACTAACTCCCCTACTCTGTTTTTAACTGACAAATCCATTCGTTCCCTAGGCTTTCTTACCTTGTTTATCTCACTCAAAACTTTTTCTTGTTTTCAGCAAAATTTCTTGACAGAGCCTCTCCCATTCTTTCATCCGCTCTTCTTTTGCACTCTCTCACCACTCTCTTCACCTTTCTTTTACTCTCCATATACTCTTGCTCTTCTATTAACACTTCTGTTTTGTAAAAACCTCTCATAACCCACATTCTAATACTGCATTTTAAAACTATCCCAACTCTCTTCAACCCCCCACTACTCATACTTGCACTAGCCCACCTTTCTGCCAATAGTTGCTTATATCTCACCCTAACTTCCTCCTCCCTTAGTTTATACACTTACCTCTCTTACTTGCTGTTGCCATTTTCTTTTGTCCCATCTACCTTTTACTCTAACTGTAGCTACAACCAAATAATGATCTGATATATCCGTTGCCCTCTATAAACATGTACATCCTGAAGCCTACCCATCAACCTTTTATCCACCAATACATAATCCAACAAACTACTTTTCCTTACGTGCTATATCATACCTTGTATATTTATTTATCCTCTTTTCATAAAATATGTATTACTTATTACCAAACCTCTTTCTACACATAGCTCAATTAATGGTTCCCCATTTACATTTACCCCTGGCACCCCAAATTTACCTACTACTCCGTCCA